>JZKD02S0844172.1:209942-223039 GCA_000966675.3 Picea glauca | reverse complement strand
TGGGTTAACCCTAAAATAAGGAAAGTGGGCAAAGTGACCTAGAAGATGTTTTTAAGGAAGCTACTTGGAGAGTATAAATAAGAGACAAGGATCTCTCATTTTAGACACACTTGAGCATATTGAATAACTATAGGTGTCTGAGGTAACCAAAGGATATCTAAGACAAATTTATGAGGGAAGGTGAAGAAAATAAGGTCGAAATTCAAGGAAGGATAAATTATTTTGATGATGCTTTCTAAGGTTTACAACGGTATATCTCACAGTGATAGTGTGACAATGGTTCCATCATTCTAATTCTACTTTAGGTAGGTTGGATGGGGAAAGGACAGGTGGTTTTAGCCACCTTCCGGTTGTATCCAGAGAACATAGGGGGTTGTATCCTCCTTTTGGTTGTAGCCAGAGAATTGGGGAGTTGGAGCTTCCCTCAGGTTGTAGCCTGAGAAACTAGGGGGTTGGAGCCTCCTTCTAGTTGTAGCTGGAAAACAAAGGAATTTGTTGCTAGAAAGCAAAGGAATTTCTTGCTTCCAATGATTGTAATTCTTCAAGACATATAAGAAAAATGATTCTGTGGTTTTCTCCCGATTTGGGTTTCCACGTAAAACACTGGTGTACTGTGTATGTGTGTGATTGTTCATTTCTTGTTTCTCATTATTGGATAATAATTCTACATTGATATAACACTTGGATTATTTGAAGAAAAAGGATTATAATTACGCTATTATTGATTCACCCCCCCCTCTTAGTAATCCAACATTGGCTTCTGAGAGGCACTGGGAATTTGTCTAGGACTAGGCCTTTGTGCACATCCCTGCATCTACTAGTACTACAAGGGCATGGTGAAATAATCACATTGATAAAAGAAGTACTTGATTAATTGCATGAAAAGCTTCAAGTTATTTTATGTATTTCTATTTTTCTCTCATCTAAGTACTCATTTTCTCTATAAATATTAATGTTATTACAAAATAATTATTTAAATATGAAATCTCATCTATCACCTTCTTCTCGCCACGACCAAAATCATGGGCCTAATTGGCATGATGTTGGTTTTGAACGACACAGATGATGAATATAAAGAGTGGGTATGTGAGTGATATTTGAGTATGGAAACCCTCCTGTTAGTGCTCTGTAATTTGCCTAAGGCTGTGGAGGAAATCACAGAGGTAACCTCGAACCACTTCGAGTCTTGGATCTAGCCCTCCAAGACTCAGAGAGGGATCTCTCTTTTCGATTTAACTTGGTTTGTATAGGATGAATGTTAGGCTAGCTATAAAAGTATAGGGTTTTTGATTTTTAAATGGTTAGTTTGGGACAACAAGGAGGGCCATTGGGCAGATGGGGTCTGCGCTTAAAAATGTGATTCACATCTCAGATCTGGACAAAGCTTTTACATAGGGAAAGGTAGTAGAAATGTTGGATCAAATTAAGTTTTGATGGCATCGATTTGAGGAAGAACTAGGGGAGGAAAAATCCAATCAAGGAGAAACTAAGAATTCCTAAACTCGCTTTTTAGAGGAGAAACATAAAGATTATCACAAGATCAGAGGCAGAGTATTTCACAATAAATTATGCTTCTATTACTCTTCTTCTGATAATAAGAATTGAGAACAAACGAAAAGATAATACGAAAAAACTTAACAAAGACAAGAAACACCACCCACATTTCCACACAGGAATCCTGTGAACAACATGCTCATTTCTGATAGATCATTCGAAGATTAAAAAAAAGGTTTTTTGGCCAAGCACAACCCTCAGCTCCAGCAAAGAAAATTAAAATTTAGGTCGAAACCTCTCACACAGGTCGAAACCCTCTCCTCTCAGCCCAGTCGAACCCTCGTTCTGTCTTTTTCATATGCATAAATACCAAAAAAAATGGCTATCTGTCCTCCAATAATCGAGCTCTACCTCTGTTTTCTGAAAATAGAAAATAGTTACCAAGATTTACACATGTCAATTGTCACCTAAAACGAATCGAACAGTAAATTAAAGGGAAATTTACAATTGTAACTGCTGCCTCGACATCTGGCGATGATATTTTTCTTGTTGGTTTTTCTTCTGTGATTACTCAATTGTAATTTGAATGACCTATTGGAAAATGCCACTTGTGTTCTGCTAATATCCAAAACATTGAACAGATTTGCCACTTGATGATGATATGCGCCTAAAAAGCTGGATAATTGGTTGATATGAGGATCTTGATATGGTCTTCAGTTATTGAATTACTGCCACACGCCCTTGATTGCCAGCTACATTTGAAATGATGCTTCAAAACAATGATGCTCTGCCCCCTCTGTCTAACTGCTTTGCCACTTGTGTAACTGTTACCTAAATATGTGGACATCAAGTTGAATTGGGACTATAGCAACCATGCCACGCCATGTAGCACGTGACTTGTTCACAATTACATGGCTCGAAAAGAATGAATTAGGCACAATGACATGACATTTATCTGGGTTCAACATTGATGTTGATGTAAATCCCATTTCAACCACTTGTCCTTCAATCGAGCCAGTTTTAATTGTGTCTCCAATTGAGAAGGGATGAGAAAATTGCATCAATAATCCAGTAAGCATATTGCCAAGTATGTCCCTTGCTGCAATTACAGTTGCAATACCTCCTATCCCTCCTACAGTTAAAATAGACTGTACAACAACTCCACAAGCCTCAGCCAAAGACATTCCTCCCAAAACAAAAAGGCCAATGGAAGAGAGTTTGTCTAGAGTCAGGAAATTTTCCCTGTCAAGCCCAACAATCTGTTGGGCAGCAGGTAAACGAGAAAATATATTTCTTTTCCACCTATGGAGAAACCATAGTACTGAGAGAACAACATCACCTCTCCAGATTTGTGGCATGTATTGAGAAGAAATTGTGTTGGGTGCAACAATCAAACCCAATTGGTAAAATGCCATGAAAGTGATTAAATATCGTACAGGGTCCTCCAAAGCACCCCAAATACTCTTCTCATAGATCACGTGAAACTGTGTTGTGCGCCCCAAAAATAATGCTATGGAACCTTGTTCAACATACTAATGAAGCCTTCTAAGAATTCTTGGCATGATCAAACTGTTGTAGTCAGGTTCCCTGTTTGCCACTAACCTCAACATCATCGTCTAAATTGTGGTTTCCATTCTGTAGGTCCAATTTTTCTCCAACCAGATAACATTCTTGATGTGAAACACCTGAATTGTAAGACTGACTATAATTGCCAACGTCTTTGGGCTCATCCCTTGCTACATCACAACTGCTATGCAAAGCATTTATTGAAATCTGTTCACTGCTTACTGTGACTTCTGGATGATTTTCAGTTCAACCAACTCTTAGATTTATTCCTGCTTAACTCACACATTGCTTTCCACCATCAGTTTCACAAAGTAGCTGAATATAATCATTGAGATTATTGTGAGTGCCACGAAGCTGATCAAATCTATATGACATATCTTTCCTTTTCATTGAAATGTTGTTATGGGAATCAAATTCATACTTCTTTGACATTCCATAATGCCAAACATTCATGATTGCCATAAATATTAAGGAGAGTACTAAAGGAACCCATCCCCCTTTCATGAACTTTGATCAGACATATTGAGATATACAGGAGTTCAATAGATCCAAAAATTACCAAAAAGGAAAAAGCTACAAGAATATTCTTCTGCCATACAATGATGATCACCAAAGACATCAAGCAAGTTGTGACAAACATCACAGTTATAACAGCTAATCCATAGGCATGACCGATCATATTCGTAACTCGGAAACCAATGGTAATTGCAAGGCATAGACACATGAGAATCCAGTTTACTTCTGGAATGTATATTTTCCCATACATTTGATTGGAGGTGTGAACAATATTCACTTGAGGAAAGAAACTCAGTGCTGAGCGTTGACTGATAATGGAGAAAGCTGCTGAGATGACTGCTTGACTGTCTGCGCATGGGGATTTAACGATTCCAGAGATTTAACCGGATGTGGCCCGATGGTATCCCTTGACACCTCATAACCTTCTATGCCTGCGTGCTTCCTTGCGTTTGACACCTTTAATTTGATTCAACACCTGGCATAGGGTTTAGAAGTTGTGTTTTATATATTTTTCGACTTTCTGTGGGCAATATCCCACATTGACGAGAAGAGAATACACATGGGTATTGATATATGCCAATAGCTGCAAAGTGTTTCGATGAAGTGAGCCCAAGGCTTGGGATTTGGAGTTTGGTGTTGGCGCTGGCTTGTGTGTTTGCTGTTGGTGCATGAAATGGTGCTTATCCTTGGTGTTGAGCATTCGGAGGTTGGCCCTAGGCCAATATTATTTTTTGGAAAAAAAATATTTGTCAATTTTTTCATAAAACTCTGCATAAAGGCAAAGGCCGAGGGGCCAACTTTTTTGCTAAATCCACCAAACATAGATTATAAAAACCCAAATTAGGCTAATAAACCCAACTTTACATTTGACCCACAAGAGTCAAATTTTTCCATTTCAAACCACTTCACAATTTTTGGCTAAAAATGTATCGGAACTCGCTTTGAAGCTCGCGCGTAGGTACTCATTTTATGCTTGGTGAGTGTCGAGCACTTTCTTCTGCCTTCGCCATGCGTCATGAGCAAACACATATGCCTGAAAAAGATAAATATTATTCAGAACACTGATTCCCTATTATATAGGGTTCTAACATAGGCTCCAGCTGGGGAAGATAGCTCCGAAGGAGGTGTTTAGAATCGCTGAACACTGAATTTCGCCGACCAACTGATAATTGGGCTACCCCCAAACTATAAACTGAAAATAAACTATGATGAGACAAAAAAAGAAGGTGCTCTTCCTGATGAGCTTATTGGCGCATTCCTACCTACCCTACTTTGCTAACAGTTACTGCTTCAATCAGGTAATGAAAAAGTGCCAATGAAGCCAACCCAATAGTTGATCCCATGATTGGGCTTCCTCATCATGCTTGATGAAAATCAAGGCTGAAATATGTACTGGCAACTGGTGATGGCTCCGGTCCTTGCAGAAAAAACATGTTTGAACAATTATACTGAAAAAGAGGTCCATATAATTTGCAACTGGGTCAATAAATATATGATCTATTTGTTGATTCTCCGGGTATTCTTTTAGCATTTTAACATGGATAATTTTCCCATTCGTGTCCTCAATATTAGACCATGATTGCAACTATTCAATTTCTGAATTATGCTTGCAAACAAAATATTCATCAATCAGAAAATCAAAAGATGATACAATATCCTTTGATTTTGGAAACGTAAGATTCTCATAAAATTGTTTTGGATGTTGGAAACTGTAAGACTGAATCTGAGTATTCAAAAGCTCAATATCCTTTTCAAGTCTTTCAACAAACAACTCAAGAACACAAATTTTAATTTCATGAGAAAAAAATTTCAATTTCCAACAATGAAACATGACTGTTAACGGAACTTCATCAATTTGAAAATCTGCTAACTCATCCCTGAAATCTTTTATAGCTTCACAATATATAGGATTTTCCACATACCTTTTCATCTTGAAGCATCATCAAGGCTTTGAAATCTGGATTCTTCAGCAGTGAAGTCGCTTGTGAAATTTGAAGCTTGGGATCTTGAACAATGGAGTCGCCAGGTGAATGGTACAACCTTCCCGTGTTTGGTTTCTGTTCACCATCAGAAGTCAAAACTGAACTTGAAGTGCACCTCTGGATAAAGTCCCTAGTGGAGTCGCCATAAATGTTAGCGCTTTGTAATTTGCCTAAGGCTGTGGAGGCAATCACAGAGGTAACCTCGAACCACTTCGAGTCTTGTATCTAGCCCTCCAAGACTCAGAGAGGGATCTCTCTTTTCGATTTAACTTGGTTTGTATAGGATGAATGTTAGGATAGCTATAAAAGTATAGGGTTTTGATTTTTAAATGGTTAGTTTGGGACAGCAAGGAGGGCCATTGGGAAGATGGGGTCTGCGCTTAAAAATGTGATTCACATCTCAGATCTGGACAAAGCTTTTACACAGGGAAAGGTAGCAGAAATGTTGGATCGAATTAAGTTTTGATGGCGTCGATTTGAGGAAGAACTAGGGGAGGAAAAAGCCAATCAAGGAGCAGCTAAGAATTCCTAAACTCGCTTTTTAGAGGAGAAACATAAAGATTATCACAAGATCAGAGGCAGAGTATTTCACAATAATTTTTTTTTCTATTACTCTTCTTCTGATAATAAGAATTGAGAACAAACAAAAAGATAATAGGAAAAAACTTAACAAAGACAAGAAACACCACCAACATCTCCACACAGGAATCCTGTGAACAACATGCTCATTTCTGATAGATCATTTGAAGATTACAAAAAAGGTTTTTTGGCCAAGCACAACCCTCAGCTCCAGCAAAGAAAATTAAAATTTAGGTCGAAACCTCTCACACAGGTTGAAACCCTCTCCTCTCAGCCCAGTCGAACCCTTGTTCTGTCTTTTTCATATGCATAAATACCAAAAACAAATGGCTATCTGTCCTCCAAGACTCGAGCTCTACCTCTGTTTTCTGAAAATAGAAAATAGTTACCAAGATTTACACATGTCAATTGTCACCTAAAACGAATCGAACAGTAAATTAAAGGTAAATTTACAATTGTAACTGCTGCCTCGACATCTGGCGATGATATTTTTCTTGTTGGCTTTCCTCCTATGATTACTCAATTGTAATTTGAATGCCCTATTGGAAAATGCCACTTGTGTTCTGCTAATATCCAAAACATTGAACAGATTCTCCACTTGATGATGATATGCGCCTAAAAAGCTGGATAATTGGTTGATATGAGGATCTTGATATGGTCTTCAGTTATTGAATTACTGCCACACACCCTTGATTTCCAGCTACATTTGAAATGATGCTTCAAAACAATGATGCTCTGCCCCCTCTGTCTAACTGCTTTGCCACTTGTGTAACTGTTACCTAAATATGTGGACATCAAGTTGAATTGGGACTATAGCAACCATGCCACGCCATGTAGCACGTGACTTGTTCACAATTACATGGCTCGAAAAGAATGAATTAGGCACAATGACATGACATTTATCTGGGTTCAACATTGATGTTGATGTAAATCCCATTTCAACCACTTGTCCTTCAATCGAGCCAGTTTTAATTGTGTCTCCAATTGAGAAGGGATGAGAAAATTGCATCAATAATCCAGTAAGCATATTGCCAAGTATGTCCCTTGCTGCAATTGTAGTTGCAATACCTCCTATCCCTCCTACAGTTAAAATAGACTGTACAACAACTCCACAAGCCTCAGCCAAAGACATTCCTCCCAAAACAAAAAGGCCAACGTAAGAGAGTTTGTCTAAAGTCAGGAAATTTTCCCTGTCAAGCCCAGCAATCTATTGGGAAGCAGGTAAATGAGAAAATATATTTCTTTTCCACCTATGGAGAAACCATAGTACTGAGAGAACAACATCACCTCTCCAGATTTGTGGAATGTATTGAGCAACAACTATGCTGGGTGCAACAATCAAACCCAATTGTGAAAATGCCATGAAAGTGATTAAATATCGTACAGGGTCCTCCAAAGCACCCCAAATACTCTTCTCATAGATCACGTGAAACTGTGTTGTGCGCCCCAAAAATAATGCTATGGAACCTTGTTCAACATACTGATGAAGCCTTCTGAGCATTCTTGGCATGATCAAACTGCTTTAGTCGGGTTCCCTATTTGCCACTAGCCTCAACATCATCCTCTAAATTGTGGTTTCCATTCTGTAGGTCCAATTCTGCTCCAACCAGATAACATTATTGATTTGAAACACCTGAATGGTAAGACTGAATATAATTGCCAACGTCTTTGGGCTCATCCCTTGCTACATCACAAATGTTGTGCAAAGTATTTCTTGAAATCTGTTCACTGCTTACTGTGACTTCTGGATGATTTTCAGTTCAACCAACTCTTAGATTTATTCCTGCTTCACTCGCACATTGCTTGCCACCATCAGTTTAACAAAGTAGCTGAATAGAATCATTGAGATTATTGTGAGTGCCAGGAAGCTGATCAAATCTATATGACATATCTTTCCTTTTCATTGAAACCTTGTTCTGGGAATCAAATTCATACTTTTTTGACATTCCATAATGCCAAACATTCATGATTGCCATAAAGATTAAGGAGAGTACTAAAGGAACCCATCCCCCTTTCAAGAACTTTGATCAGACATATTGAGATATACAGGAGTTCAATAGATCCAAAAATTACCAAAAAGGAAAAAGCTACAAGAATATTCTTCTGCCATACAATGATGATCACCAAAGACATCAAGCAAATTGTAATAAACATCACAGTTATAACAGCTAATCCATACGCATGACTGATCATATTCGTAACTCAGAAACCAATGGTAACTGCAAGGCATAGACACATGAGAATCCAGTTTACTTCTGGAATGTATATTTTCCCATACATTTGATTGGAGGTGTGAACAATCTTCACTTGACGAAAGAAACTCAGTGCTGAGCGTTGACTGATAATGGAGAAAGCTGCTGAGATGACTGCTTGACTGTCTACGCATGGGGATTTAACGATTCCAGAGATTTAACCGGATGTGGCCCGATGGTATCCATTGACACCTCATAACCTTCTATGCCTACGTGCTTCCTTGCATTTGACACCTTTAATCTAGTTCAACACCTGACATAGGGTTTATAAGTTGTGTTTTATATATTTTTTGACTTTCTGTGGGCAATATCCCACATTCACGAGAAGAGAATACACATGGGTATTGATATATGCCAATCGCTGCAAAGTGTTTCGATGAAGTGAGCCCAAGGCTTGGGCTTTGGAGTTTGGTGTTGGCACTGGCTTGTGTGTTTGTTGTTGGTGCATGAAATGGCGCTTATCCTTGGTGTCGAGCATTCGGAGGTTGGCCCTAGGCCAATATTATTTTTTGGAAAAATAATATTTGTCAATTTTTCCATAAAACTCTGCATAAAGGCAAAGGCCGAGGGGCCAATTTTTTTTCTAATTTCACCAAACATAGATTATAAAAACCCAAATTAGGCTAATAAACCCAACTTTACATTTGACCCACAAGAGTCAAATTTTACCATTTCAAACCACTTCACCATTTTTGGCTAAAAGTGCATCAGAACTCGCTTTGAAGCTCGCATGCAGGTACTCATTTTATTCTTGGTGAGTGTCGAGCGCTTTCTTCCGCCTTCGCCATGCGTCATGAGCAAACACATATGCCTGAAAAAGATAAATATTATTCAGAACACTGATTCCCTATTATATAGGGTTCTAACACCTCCCATATTGTCAAGGCATGTGAACAATCTATCCATGTCAAATTTCGGTGCATACAGAAACATTTTGAAAAAAATTCAACATTGGCCCCATTCACAGGTCAATACTGTTTCCCATCGTGTACTCTAGCTCTAGTACAATGTATTTTATTATAGATAGTTTTTTCTATTAAAATTCGACTGGGAAAATTAAAATGAAATGAGGATGAGATGGGTCGATATATAGTGTGGGTATGAGAGTAATATTTGAGTTTGGAAGCCCTTCCATATCGTCAAGGCATGCATACAGTCTATCCATGTCAAATTTCAGTGCATACATAAACATTTTGAAATAATTTCAATGTTGGCTGCCCCATTCATAGGTTATTTTTGCCCATCATGTACTGATCTAGCTCTGATACAATGTCTTTGATATGTCTCCTTTAAAACATGATTGAGATGCACGTCCCTGCATCTACTAGTATTGCAAGGGAATGGCGCAATAACCATGTTGATAAAAGAAGTACTTGATTAGTCGCATGACAAGGTTCAAGCTATTTTATGTCTTTGTTTTTTTCTCTCATATAAGTACTCTTTTTCTACATAAAGATTAATATTAGTACAAAATAATTATTTTAATACGAAATCTCATCTATCGCCTTCTTCTTGCCATGACCAAAATCATGGGCTTAATTGGCATGATGTTGGTTTTAAACGACACAAACAATGAATATAAAGAGTGGGTGTGTGAGTGATCTTTGAGTCTAGAAACCCTCCCATATCATCAAGGCATGTGAAAAGTCTATCCATGTCAAATTTTGGTGCATACAGAAACATTTTGAAAAAATTTCAACGTTGGCCCCATTCACAGGTCACTATTGTTTCCCATCATGTACTCTAGCCCTAGTACAATGTATTTTATTATAAATAGTTGTTTCCTTTAAAATTAGACTAGGAAAATTAAAATGAAATGAGGACAAGATGGGTCGATATATATATTGGGTGTGAGAGTAATATTTGAGTCTGGAAACCCTTCCATATCGTCAAGGCATGTGAAAATTCTATCCATGTCAAATTTCATTACATACATAAACATTTTGAAAGAATTTCAATGTTTGCCCCATTCACAGTTATTGTTTCCCATCATGTACTGATCTAGCCCCAATTTAATGTATTTTATCCATTTCCTTTAAAACATGACTGATATGCATGTCCCCACATCTTATACTAGTACTGCAAGGGCATGTCTCAATAACCATATTCATAAAATAAGTACTTGATTAATCACATGACAAGCTTCAAGTTATTTTATGTCTTTGTATTTTTCTCTCATCTAAGTACTCTTTTTCTCCATAAAGATTATGAGTCATATTTGAGTTTGGAAACACATGTTCTTCTTGCCACATAACTCATGGGCCAAAGTCCCATGTTTTCAAATAGTTTCAATGAAAATTCTATAGAAATGACAAACAAGGTCATCGAAACTTCGTTGATGCAATACTATGACAACAATATGGATGACATCTACGATCATGATGGTATAAAAATGAATGAGCTTCTCTTGGTTTCAAGAATAATTTATCCTCTACTGAACAAGGCCAACCATGTGAAGTTGGAAGATCATATGGCCCCTCCCCTTGTTGGGTATGTGTTATATTCTTTGCATGTGTGTGTGTGGACGCGTCAGATATGATAATTGCATCCGACGATCCCTCTAGTACTGCCCTTTGTGTCATGTGCTCCGGGCACTTTCCCAGAGGGGTACCAGGGGGGGAAGGTATGCCCCCTCCTGGTTATGCGTAGCATTCGAAAATGGGTGGTAGCCTGGGGCCGACGGGTGAAATTTTTTTTTGGGCAGTTTTTTCTATTTTTAGCGGATTTTTCTATTTTTAGAGGTTTTGTAAATTAATCCTGGATTAAGGGATTAGGGTTTTGGTATCTACGAAATACCTAAAAACATTGTATATATATTGTATGGTGAATGGTGAAATTCGACATAATGAATATAAGAAAGGTTTTCTCGGTTGAGGGTTTCCGGTATAAATCTTTGTGTACTCTATGTATGAGCCATTGATTAAATTCTATTTTGCTTAATAATCCATATGTATTGCTTTAATTCATAGGTTTAAAACTTACATGTGGTATCAAAGCTCATTTTTGGCTTCAGAGGGATGTCTTTATTATTGAGGGTTTGACTCGGTCTTGATAGATCAAGTTTATCTTGGGTCTGTGATAAACCTGGTTTTAGTGGGAGCTTTTGTAGTGGATATTCGAGTATAGAAAGAGGAATGGCAAGCTCATATAGAATCGAGATAGAGAAGTTCAACGGTAAAAACTTTGAGCTATGGAAGCTCAATATGGAGGACCTTCTTGTAGATAAAGAACAATGGATTGTTGTGGATCCTGGTACACAACCTACTGGTACATCATCTACTAGCACACAGGCTACTGGTACACAACCTACTAGTACACAAACTACTAGTACACCAACTACTGGTATGTCAAAGAAAGATTGGGAGAAGTTTGAGAAAAGAGCAAGGAGTACTATTCGACTCTACCTGGAAGATTCGGTTTTGTTGAATGTCTCGGGAGAATATACAGCCAAGGAGCTATGGGATAAGTTGGTGAATTTGTATCAATCAAAGTCCCTGGTAAACAAGATGTTTCTTCGAAATAAGTTGTATCATCTTAGGATGGAAGATGGAGATTCTATGACAGAACATCTAAATTCCTTTAATACTTTGGTAAGTCAACCTATTTCTGTTAATATTACGATTACAGAAGAAGATAAGTGTATTACTTTGCTATGCTCTTTTCCAGACTCTTGGGATAATCTGGTTGTAGCAATTGGTGGTACCACTCAATATATATTGAAGTATGAGGATGTAGTTTCATCCTTGTTATCTAAAGACATGAGGTGGAAAAGCATGGATATTCATAGCACAAATTCTTTTTTTGTAAGAGGTCGTACCTAAGACAGGAATCTTGGTAAACCTTCGGTGGGGAGATATAAATCTACATGTAGATCTAAGTCTTCAGGAAAATCTTTGAGGAAATGATGGAAGTGTGGTCAAACAGAGCATTATAAGAAATATTGCAATTCTAAGAAGGTTGATAAACCAAATGGATCTGATAGTACCTCTTCCACAGAGGAGAAAACCTCCATTGAAGAAGGAGGCGATGTTTACCTAGAATCTACAAGTACACATGCATACCATGATGTATGTTTGATCGACTCAGGTGCATCATACCATATGACTCCTCACAGGGAGTGGTTCTCTGAATATGAAAAATATGATGGTGGTGATGTATTCCTAGCAGATGAATCGACAACAAAAATCTTGGGACGTGGAAGGGTTAAGTTGCTGCTAAAAGATGGAAGGATTAGAACTCTCCCTAGGGTTCTGCACATTCCAAAACTAGCCAGGAGCCTAATATCTGTAAGTAATATGGATGATGCAGGAGTGGATACTATATTTGGAAAGAACACTTGCAAGATGGTACGAGGAGCAAAGGTTTTGATGAGGGGATTTTGGTGTGGAACTCTATACAAGTTGTTGGGAAGCACGTATACTAATGGGTGTAACAGTTCTGTTCTCCCTGAATAGAGAAATAAAGAAGACAACACCAATATTGTCCCTGAAAACAAGACCATGTTGTGGCATCAAAGACTGGGACATATTGGAGAAAAGGGCCTTCGATCAATACATGGTAAAGGTATGGTTGAAGGTATGTCTAATTGCACTTTGGATTTTGATTTCTATGAACATTTCATATATGGTAAACATAATTGAGTAAGATTCCCATCTGGTGCTACAAGAGCAAAGGGGATCTTAGAGTTGATACACAGTGATGTGTTTGG
>JZKD02S0844172.1:182339-209932 GCA_000966675.3 Picea glauca | reverse complement strand
GGTATTTGATAAATTTAAAGAGTTTAAGGCTCTGGTAGAAAATCAGACAGAGAAAAAAATAAAGGTATTGAGAACAGATAATGGTGGAGAATTCTGTGGAAATGAATTCGAAGAAATCTGTAAGAAGTGTGGCATAGAAAGACATAAGACTACTCCATACACTCCTCAACAGAATGGAGTTGCAGAAAGGATGAACGGGACGTTGATGGAAAAAGCAAGGAGCATGCTCAACGGTGCTGGGTTAGGACAAAAATTTTGGGCAGAGGCAGTGCGTACAACATGCTACCTGGTCAATCAATCACCTTCATCAGCGTTGGATGATAAAAGTCCACATAAGGTATGGTCTGGAAAGAAACCCTCTCTTCAACATCTTAGAGTGTTTGGTTGTGATGATTATGTACATGTTCTAAAGGAAAAAAGGAGTAAGCTGGATAAAAAGGCTGAAAAGTGTATCTTTATTGGTTATAAAGATGGTATGAAAGGTTATAAGATTTGGAACCCAAAAACCAAGAAGACTGTTTACAATCGAGATGTTGTTTTCAGGGAGGTAAAAGACGTTTCCAAATGGGAATTCCTACCAACGCAAGATGAACCTGAGAAAATAGAGCTTGATTTGGATGATGCAAAATCTGAATCATCTGAAGAAGAGGAAGCAGAAGAAGAAGAAGAAGAACCTCATACCCTAGTATTGAGGAGATCAGTGAGAGATAAAAGGCAGTCAGAAAGGTATAGTCCACCTGATTTCCATTCCAATTTTGCTTTATCTATTACTGATGATGATCCCAGAACTATTAGGGAAGCAGTGAATTCAGAGGATAGTAAACTCCGGAAGAAGGCCATGGTTGAAGAAATTGATGCCTTGGATAAGAATGAGGCATGGGATATAGTTGAGTTGCCAGCTGGAATAAAATCCATTGGTAGCAAATGGTTGTTTAAGAAGAAGTTTAATGCACAAGGTAAAGTGGAGAAATACAAAGCTCGGTTAATAGCAAAAGGTTATTCCTAGGTAGAGGGAATTGACTTTCGTGAGATTTTTTCTCTTGTTGCTAAGTTAACTTCTATTAGATTTCTTGTATCTATTTCTATTGCTTTTGATCTTGAAGTGGAATAGATGGATGTGAAGATAACATTCCTACATGGGGATTTGGAAGAAGAAATCTACATGAAGAAACCAGAAGGCTTTGTAGTGAAGGGAAAGAAAGAGTTGGTCTATAAGCTAAAGAAGTCACTATATGGTCTGGAGAAATCACCTAGGATGTGGTACCAAAATTTTGACACATACATCCTTGGATTGGGATTTGTAAGAAGCAGGGCTGATCACTGTGTATATTCCAAGCAAGTTGGTAATCACTTCATTTATGTAGTGTTGTATGTTGATGACATGTTGTTGGTAGGAAATAACATGAATGTTATCAAGGAGGTGAAATCGCAACTATCCTCCAAATTTGACATGAAGGATCTCGGTGATGCTAACTTCATTCTGGGAATGGATATTAAAAGAGATCGTGCAAATAGGAAAATCTAGTTGAATCAAAGAAAATATGTTGAGATGATATTACATAGGTTTAATATGCATGGAAGTAAACCGGTCAAGGTTCCTATTCCTATAGGTGTAAATTTATCTGCAGATCAGTGTCCCAAGACACAGGAAGAAGAAGAGGACATGTCCCATGTTCCGTATGCCAGTGCAGTTGGCAATTTGATGTATGCAATGGTCTATACTAGACCAAACATTGCACATGTAGTGGGAGTTTTGAGCAGGTATATGTCAAAACTAGGGAATGAGAATTGGACAATAGTAAAGAGGGTCTTCAGGTATCTTCGTGGCACTACCAGTTATGGATTGTGCTACCACGGAAGACCAGGATTGGACAGAGTGCTGGACATACATGGATTTGTTGATGTAGACTGGGCTGGAGATATGGATCACCGAAGATCTACAAGTGGGTATGTGTTTAACCTATTTGGAGGAGCAATCAGTTGGATGAGAAAAAGACAGGTTGTAGTGGAACTCTCAACTACAGAAGCTGAATACATGGTAGCCACTCATGAAAGCAAGGAAGCAATATGGTTACAAAGATTGTGTTCAGGTATTGGGTTGGTACAACAAGCAGTGAGGTTATATTGTGACAGTCAGAGTGCAATATTCCTGGCAAAGAACCCAACTTATCATTCGAATACAAAGCATATTGATGTTCAGTATCACTTTGTGAGAGACATGGTTGAGGAAAAGAAGGTGTTGCTAGAAAAGGTTGACACTTTGAAGAATGTTGTAGATTCATTGACAAAGTCTGTGAGTACATAAAAGTTCTCCTGGTGTAGAGTAACAATGGGCATTTCTTCCTTGGATTGTTGACTATATAATCCCCTGGACCCTTGGATGCAAAGAAAATAACAAGTGGGAGAATGTTGGGTATGTGTTATATTATTTGCATGTGTGTGTGTGGGCGCGTCAGATATGACAACTACATCTGACGATCCCTCTAGTAGTGTTCTTTGTGTTGTGTGCATCATGTACTTTCCTAGGGGGGTCCCAGGGGGGGGCACGGATTCCCCCCCCTGGTTATGTGCAACATTCGGCAACGGGGCTTCTAGATGACTCATGAGGGTTCTCGAACTTCACATGGCCATAACTCTCTAACTATGAAGAGTTATCTGACGTTCCACATACCATTGCAAATGACATGACATGTACTATCCATATAGAATAGTATTACCTGAAGATATATCAAAACATATACAGTTATCCATCAAACAAACTTGGGTCCATTACCCAAACCTGGGTTCTCCAACTTCACATGGCCATAACTCTCTAACCGTGAGGAGTTATGTGTCATTCCACATACCACCAGAAATGGAAAGACATGTAATATCCATATAGAATAGTATTACCTTCAAATATATTAAAAAAAATACCATTATACATGAAACAACCTTGGGTCCATTACCCAAACCTTTGTGCTACCGAAAGTTTCTTTCAGAATTTCTCCAAGGGTTGACATCAATCACTAAGGGTTGAAATCAATCTAAAATATCACTCTCCAATGGTTGACATCAATGAAAACTGACAATCCATACCAACTATCCATCAATCTAAGCCAACTGTCTGACAATATCCCCCTTTAGCATTGATGACAACACCAACATCGATGGAAACACTTGGTCATTACAACATTCATGCTTATACTCCTCATCAATGTTTCTATCTCTCCCCCTTTGAAATCAATGGCAAAGGGTATCTCCCTTTAGGGTTGCTCCCCCTGACTAAACTCTCCTTGGGGCTGCTCCCCCTGTCTACATGCCTTTGATTTTTCTTTTTGTTTATAAGCCTTTGATTACTCTCTCTCCCTTCATATGAATAATATCTCCCCCTTTGAAAAAGGGTATCACTCTGAAGTCATATCGCTCATTCTTCCCTTGTGACAATCGCTCCCCTTCGAAACATGCCTCTATGCTCTCTCTCCAAGAATTTAACTCTGCATCCAATAAATCTCTCCCCCTTTGTCCTATTTATGGTGCTTCCTCGTGTACATCTAAGACATATAAGATAAGCATTCAAAAACATTCATTTTGTTGTAGAAATTACTCCTAGTCTCTGGTGAAGATACTAAAGGGCTTCCCGTGGAAGCAGTTTTGTAAATATGTCTTCCACTTATTCTTTTGTGCCCACATATTAAACTTTGATGTTCTTCTATGCAACTTGTTCTCGTAGAAGGTGATACTATATTGGAATGTGATTCATCTTGGGGTGCATCATTGGGTTCTTTGAGATACTGATGGCGCTTGTATTATCACAATATATTGCAATGGGATCATCATACTCAACCTGTATATTTTTCAAAGTTTGTTTCATCCATAGAACCTGTGTACAACATGTTGTTTCTGCAATATACTCTGCCTCGACTGTAAATAAGATTACCGATGATTGTTTCTTTCTTAACTAGGATACTAAACACTCATCCAAGTATAGCATTGCTCCACTGGTGCTTCATCGGTCATCAATGCAACCTGCCCAATCTGCATCTGTGTAGGAAATAAGTGATAGATCCTTTCCTTTTGGATACCATAATCCAAACTCTTTTGTTCCTTTGAGACATATGAAAATCCTTTTCACTGCTAATACATGAGATTCCTTTATTGTTTCTTGAAATTGTGCCACTTGTCCAACTACCTCCATTACATCTGGTCTAGATGTTGTCACATATAGTAAACTACCAATCATTGAACTGTATTGCCTCTGGTATGTAGAGTTTGAATCATCATCTTTGCTCAACTTGCAACTGGTTTTCATAGGAGTGGCCTAACTAGTTTGCAATCTTCCATTCCGAACCTCTTTAGTATTTCTATAATATACTTAGTTTGAGAAATAAAAATTCCTTGGTTCCTTTGACATATCTGAATACCCAAAAAGAAGGATAGTTCTCCAAGTAATGACATTTCAAATTCATTATGCATATCCTTTGAAATTTTTTTTCTTGATGTAGAGGTTGTTGTCTGTGATTCCTTTCCATAGTTCATAGGGAGTTTCGTCATTGTTGTTTCCAAGCATTACTTTGTTTTGAAAGTGAAATGTTGTATGCACTGCATGTGTCCAAAAAATATCTGTCAATTTGGAATCCATTAGCATTGTTCGATCCATTGCATGTGTAATTATCATCCATTATGATAATGTTCCTTTGTCTCTGAACCAATCTATGAATCCATGCTCTTGTCCATTGTCATATATTTGTCCAAACCTGCTAAGTATTCTTACAAATCCATCTCTGTCCATACTGTCCAAGACTCTTCTTGTGAAACTATCCATAATGTTGACCCATTTATCATTATACTATCATGAAGTATTGATTAATCTATCAAACTATACTTTTGCTAACTAACTACTATGGATATGTCTTCTCAAACTCTGCAATCTACTCGAAGGATGGTTCTTTTTTTTGTCACAGCTATCGCATAGACTCCCCCTGTCTAATATTCATATTACCTGAGAGTCTCTAAGATGGATGGCTCATAACAATTCCTACTTTGATGTGTATTCATCATCATATTCATTGGTAGATTCACCATCATCTTCATTGGTAGATCCATCATCTCTCTGAGCTTTGACTTCTTTCTTTCTATCCGTGGATTCATATTTCACTATAATGCCTGAAAGTACAATCTCTTGAAACTGTTCCTTATTTGTCTTTCCTTCTTTTCTTTAAATTATTTTACAAGCCTTTATGTATCTGACATCTTCCTTTTTCTCTATAGAATTTTCTTCATCTCATTTTATTGCCAATCTTGCGATCTCTGGGATGTGGTATTTGTTCACCTTTTCTTCGTGTTTTCTTATCCATACTTTCTTACATCTGATATCGATGTTCTCTTTCATGGAAGTATCGATCATGTTTCTACAATCACTAGCTATGTGTCCATAGTTATGAAATTTGTAACATTCAATGTTACGTGGGGCCACATAGGCATTTATTTCTTGAACACTTATTTTATAATCCCTGCAATCTGCAACCTTATTTCCAAAGTTAGTACAATAAAACAATGACCATAAAATAAATTTTCATACCTGGGAGTGAATGATATTCTTTCTGGCGTAGTCCTTCTGAATTTTTTCCTTAACTGATCATGATCATGATTGAAGCTTCTTTGTGACTTGAACATGGATGGTAGTCTTGAAGATGTATCTTCAATAGTTTTCTTAGATTCTGGTTGACCATGATTCCTTCCTTTGAGTACTTTTGCATAACTCTTTCTATTTTCTTCATTCTTCTTTTCTAGCAACGTAGAGTTCTTCTCTTCATTCTCTACAATTGATGTGGATATTTCTATCTCTTCAATGTTCTTGTTGAGCTTGATAATTTTGACTCTTAGTGTGACAACTTCTTCTTCAATATTCTCAACCTCTTCTTCTTTCTTCATTATCTGAGACTTCATGACCTCTTTTGTTCTCTTTGCTTATTCAACTTGTATTTTCAATGTAATTATTTCTTGTTCCAGTCTTCTCTCTTCTTGGCCAAACTCTTCCTCAAGTTGGTTTAAGTCATTTGTTCTTTCCTTGAGATGATTCATCGATATCTTTTATCTCTTTTCTTCTTCTTCCTTTTGTGCTGCTAAGTTGGATTCTAAACATTTCTTTTGATATTATAGAGTTTCTTCAATTCTTCTGGCCTCTTTTAGTTGAACTCTTAAATTCTTGATGACCTACTGAACTTTTTCGGAACCTTGAACACTTTCCTTTTTATTCGTCAATTCTTTCTTGGATGACTTGTTTCTTCTCTTTCTTTCTTTAGATATTCAATTGCACTAATCAATTTTTCTCTGTAATCAACTTTTGCTTCTTCATACTCTTCCTCTTCTGAATCCGTTTGACATGATGAGCATTTTTCTTCTTGTTCTGTATCTGCATATTCTTTGGCATTTTTTGAATCTGCGATGGGTGAAGAATATATGTCATGTAACTTATCCCAAATTTCTTTGGCTGATGAACATTTAGCAACCTTTTCTCTTACCGGATTAGGTAATCCTTCCTAGATGAAATCCATTGCTATTTTGTTATTATTCTTCAATTCCTTCTTAGCTGTAGTCTTTTACCTTTTTGAACTATCCTAGCATGTATCAATTGATAGCCAAATATAATGTTCCTGTTCCTGTAAAAATACTTTCATCCTTATGCTCCACATATCATACTTAAAACCATTCTAACCATTAAACATTGGTACTCCATTCTCAGAATAATCCATGATCTCCTTCCAGTGGTTAATCTGTTTCCTGAAAGAACCGGCTCTAGTACCAATTGTTGGATTAATAAGAGGGGGGTTGAATCAATAATAGAGCAATGTAATCCTTTTTAACCATATAATCCAAGTATTATATCAATGTAGCATTATCATCCAATAACTGTAGAGTAAATAAAAAATGAACAAATGAACAATGATACACATACACAGTACACCAATGTTTTACGTGGAAACCCAAAGTGGGAGAAAACCACATAATTCTTTTTCTTATATGTATTAAAGAATTACATTCATTGGAAGCACCGACTTCCTTTATTTTCCCACTGCAACTGGAATGAGGCTCCAACCCCCTAGTTTTCGAGACTACAACTTGAGGGAAGCTCCAAATCCCCAATTCTCTGGTTATAACCAGAAGGAGTCTACAACCCCCTATGATCTCTAGATACAACCGGAAGGTGGCTACAACCACCTGTCCTTGCCCCGTCCAACCACCCTGACATAGAATTAGAATGATGGAACCAATGCCACACTATCACTATGAGATATACTGCTATAAACCTATACCAATAAAACTACACCAAACAACTTGTACCAATAACCTGAATCAAGAATCAACCATGCATATACCTGTACCTCAACTTGTTATCAACCTGTACCATAAATAATTGCATCAACCATGCACCAACCTGTACCTCAACCTGTACCATCAACAAGTGCATAAACCATGCACCAAACCTATACAAATAACATGCCACAACAACCTGTCCAAACAACCTATCACAACAACATGTCTCATCAATATTATAAACCAAATAAGCTATACTCACCAAGATCAATCACCAATAAAACTCTCAAAGATGTGCATCAACCAAGCATAACACAACAACTCATAATCATCACCAAGATCAATATGTGCTTCTAAAAATATATCAATACACGTATGCTACATCATCCATAAAACATGTGTCAACAATACTACTAACAAGTGCCTCCAATCATGTACCAAGTATGCACCAATCATGTATCAACTTCTCATCAAGTATGAATCATAAATATGTACCAACATCATCAACTATACATCTCATGCATGTGCCAACTCATCAACTATTTGTCTCAACCATGTACCCAACATGTACCTCAACCAAAATCCCTCGTTAATTTCATCAACCGAATCTGATTTGTAACTCTGTATTATACATAGTGTATATGATCACATACCTGCAAGCCTTTTTTAACTTTAACATCAAGAGACTAGCATTTTCATCAAACTTTTATTTAGTCTCACATGACTAGTTTTGGATTAGTCAACAACCCTAACTTGAAATAATCATAACTATGTACCTGTAATGAATAAAGATATGAAAATAGTACACAATGTTCATTTTGTTTTATGAAATTCCTCTCGACATCACTACTTGGAACCTCTCAGAAAATGAGTTATAGCAAAAATGGCATACCTTGTTGAATTTTGTCTTTTTCTAGAGAGCGACCTTGTAGAGCGTTCCCCACACATAATATTTGTTGAATGGATCTGAAAATGTTACAAATATTACTACAGACTGTAATATAACCAAAACATTTTGTCTTACTGAATTTGGATCTATTATGAAGAAGTTATGACGTTTTTACCCGAAACACCCATTTTAGATTAGTTTCAGGACTAGCCACAAACCTTATTTTCCATGGAGTGTAAATCCTAAAATACAACGAACAAAAAACTGAAATTTTTACCATATATACTTGGATATGTTCCCTCAATGACATATCATTTTCATGGTCTAAATCATTCTGTAAAAAACTTTATTGCGAAAATGGTGAGATGACTTGTAAATAACATACCTTAGAAAGCATCATAAATTTTTTTTATCCTCCCTTGAATTCCGACCTTCTTTTCTTCACCTTCCCTTTGAAATTCAACTTGGATATCCTTTGGTTACCTCAGTCACCTATAGATATTCAATATGCTCAAGTGTAATGGAAAATGAGACAGTCTTTCCTCTTATTCATACTCTCCAAGTAGCTTCCTCAGAAGCATCTTCTAGGTCACTTTGCCCACTTTCCTTATTTTAGGGTTAACCAACTTCTAACCACTTTTCCAATTAGTAATTTATCCATTAAATTTATTATTTAAATAATTTATTTTGTATCCAATTTGACTTATAATACACTCATCACTTCACTTTACCTCAAGGGGTTACCTTTTAACCATCTTAAACCACTTTCCTTATTTTAGGGCTAACCCACTTCTAACCACTTGCCAACTTTGTAATTTCTCCATTAACTTTATTATTTAAATAATTTATTTTGTATTTAATTTGAATTATAGTACACTCATCACTTCACTTTATTATTTACCTTCTAAAAATATCTTAAACCCCTTTGACTACTTTGACCTTTTGGGTCTTCTAGATGACTCATGAGGGTTCTCGAACTTCACATGGCCATAACTCTCTAACCGTGAGGAGTTATGTGGACTTACACATACCACTGGAAATGGAATGACATGTACTATCAATATAGAATAGTATTACCTGAAAATATATCAAAACTCATACCGTTATCCATCAAACAAACTTGGGTCAATTACCCAAACCTGGGTTCTCCAACTTCACATGGTCATAACTCTCTAACTGTGAGGAGTTATGTGAAGTTCCACATACCACCGGAAATGGAAAGACATGTACTATCCATATAGAATATTCTTACCTTAAAATATATTAAAACTCATACCATTATACATGAAACAACCTTGGGTCCATTACCCAAACCTTTATGCTACCAGAATTTCCTATCGGACTTTCTCCAAGAGTTGACATCAATCACTAAGGGTTGAAATAAATCTATAATATCACTCTGCAATGGTTGACATCAATGAAAACCAACAATCCATACCAACTATCCATCAACCTAAGCCAACTGTTTGACACATATACACAAAAAATGAAACTTTATATGTGTTATTAATATAAATCTCCACAATTATTAATATATTACCTCTCATTTTTTTCATTCTACCTTTCCCCAACAGGTGCTCTTGATCTTCAATTTTTTTGATGGAGTTCACATCCCAAATGTGATCCATTGCATGCATAGTTGGCGCTTCTAATTTAAGAAGATACTGACTAATATACACCATGGATTGATATACCATATATCCCTCCACCATAGAACCCTCAAGATGTGCTCTTTGTCTAACCAATGCCTTCAATGATTTCAAGTGCCTCTCCACCATCCACATTGACCTTGTGTGAGCAGGTCCACAAATTTCAATATCCTCAACTTGGTGTATGAGGTAGTGTTCTTATGCATTGAAAAATGTTGGAGGTATATACTTTTGAATTTCACACATTATCCGAGGAATTTCTCTCTTCCAATACTTTATATCATCTTCATGGATTTCTTTCAATGAAAACCATTTACATGATATCATGACACAAGAAAATAACATGTTTCAACATAACATAATATAATATATTACATTACAAGTAAAACACATCTCATTAAGTACAACAACAAATTGAAAGAACATTTTGCATATAAATCACAACTACTTACCTCATGTGTTTGCCAAGATCATATATAACTTGTTTGACGTCATTGTCAAAGTCATTTGGGAGATATATCGGTAGAATATACTATAACAAAAAAATGAATCGTTATTTGTTTTGACCAAAGTAGAAAAAAAAAAAAAAAAAAAAAAAACTTAAAAGATGTATAAGGCCAATATATATAAATATGTATACAAAAATTATTACCTTAATGAAGATATGCCAATCATGTGTTTTTACCCCACCAAATTCAACTTTCTTTGTTAAGATATTATTTATGTTTGAATCAAAACTCATGGGAAATTTAATTCTTTGAATGACCTCTTTTACATCATTACTTTGTTGCTCTATTAATAACCATGGAAGGTTAATAAATGAAATCCTCTAAATCAAACATTCCTACACCATAAGGCAAGGGGATACCCATGAAGGGTTGAAGGATGAGGTCTGATTGTTATGTGCATGCCTCCTTGGGTCACCCAATCCTTGGAAAACATCCAACCCGTGACCCAGTTCATAGGATGAAAATATAAATGTCATAAATGATCAAGGTAGATTAGTGGCCAAATATAGGTTTTATACCCAGGTGGTGGTTGTGGGATGAAACCGTTCCTCGATCATATTTTGAATGGATGTTGGGAAATATCACAAGTACTTTCGTGATATCCCCCTTTCAACCCTCTTTATAACTTCTTGATTCATACCTTCACTAGCTGCTCTTCTGGTGGATTAATGTCCCATTGTTGAGTTCTTTGGGAAGGCTCAGTTATTTTTTATAGGAAGGACAATAGGTATTTTAGGAAACGTTCTTTTTATTTTATCCCCCATGTGGTTAAACTCCAAACCATCTTACATGTCTACTTGTTTATGTATGTTTCCCACTATTTGATTACATACATCTTTCAAAACATTTTTGAGATAGTCCATATTTACAAAAGCACTTGTTCATTTATTTTTCTCACTACCACTTGCAAAAAATCACATTTAGTCTAGAATCATATGGGAAGTACAACATCCCCATCCTTCTAGACGTTCAAGAAACCTCCCTCCAATCTTGGGAGGTGTTCCCAATTTGGATGAAACATCATGTAATGTCCCCATTGGCCTAGGAGTCACAATGAGTTTTTCTGTTATTCTAACTTTGTTCGTGTAGGCTAAGTCAGAAAAGTTACCCAAGGAACTCAACTTTTTCCTAGAAATAACCTTATAAAGTGAAGAAGGAAAAAAGGGGGACATGGGTCTTAGGAAAATGAAGTCACTTAAAAACTATAAAGTGTGCACACATAAAGTGACTTAAAAAAAATAAAGTAAAACAAAAGTAAAGTGAGTGGGAAAATAACTCAAGTGATAAATAAAAGAGTGGAAATTAAGAGGCACCCCTCATTCTTGCATTCACTCATTTGGAAAAATAGATTTTGGAGAGCTCTTGAGGAAAGAGTCTAGAGTTTTGTAAACCCTTGTTCATCTACTAGTTTCGGTGTTGAAACTATACACGCTAGTCATATCTGAGGACGAGATCACTTCAGATTTTTTGTCATTGGACTTCATTGTCATCAATATTTTTCAAGGCATATCAGTTGGAAATAGATTTAGGGTCATTCTTTGAGGAGAAAGTCGAGTAACAATCAGTGGCCAATTTCTTTTATTTTGTGGGTCAATTTCTTTGTTTGGATTAGTTTAATTAGTTGAGGGGCGAGTTGTTTCTTGTGGGAACAATGTTCTAGCTGCTAGGCACATATTTCCAAATGTTGGGCGCCTTTCCTTAGTGTGGGATAACCATACTTTAAGTTGGGAGAGTTTATTTGGTTGATGGGAAAGTTATTGATTGTGGGAACAAAGTTCTAGCTATTGGGAACATATTTCCAATTGTTGGGCACCTTTATTTAGTGTGGGACAACCATACTTTACGCAGGGAGTATAATATCATAGCCAAGGGTTGAATTACTCAAGATGGGCACATATCCTCGAACCTGTGCATCATATTTATTAGCTGGGTGAACTATTCTCTTGTTGGTCAAATTATTTCAGTTTGAGGACTGATATTTTCCCTTTGCTAGGCGCTTTTATTATGGATTGTATGGTGATAAAAATATAGGATTAAGGAGAAGGGCAACTCTGATCACATATAACCAGGTTCATTATTGTAGTGATGTAGCTTATTATTGTGGTATGTATTTAATGTTAAGTACTGATATTTGTGCCCACTCATAAGACTGGTTGTTGGGTTATGTTCCAATATGTATCTTTTCTCTTTTTTTTAAGAATAATTAAAGAATATTGTTGGATTAATGTCTTTCCATAAGCATATGACATTAATATTCTCAAATTGATTGTTGTTATAAATTGTCACTGAACTGTTTGACAAAATCTACCAACCAAATTTAGAGGAAAAATTGTATAACTTAGGGAATGAATATTATAGTGGTATCAGAGCATGTTCCTTTGCAGTTGTGGGATTTTTGGGGCACTTATAATCATATTTATGAGACCAGAAGATGAGCAGAACATTACCTACAAAAGACGTAGGGGAGGAACACCAAATCCCCCCATGTGGCAAGAAGAAGAAGTGTTTAGAGAATAAGAAATAAGAGAAACTGCACAGTCTATCACACTTAAGGGAAAATAAACTATGGGGGAATAATATGATGCCAGGATCAATAGTTTTTTTAATATTTTTAATTATTTGGCCAAGGATGAAAATGTCATTATGGACCTTATGGGGAAGCTAGCTAATAATTCCTTGGAGGGCCCAAGGAAGCAGAATCAGAATGGTGATGGGGGCTCAAACAATGGAGATGGTATTCATTCATGCACTACCATGTAGATCCACCCCCACTTGTACACCAAATCCCCCAGACCCACTATGCCTCATTTTTTTGGGAATGATGTTGTAGGTCCATTGATGTAGGTTGATCAAGATGAGCCCTATAGGGCATATTTAGAGGAGTACATGAGGTTGGGGGATAATTTCCACTCAGCCATGTATTTGGCGAAGTTCTACAATATGAAGAGAATAAATCGATTGAGAGGGTCCATGAGGGCCATGACACAAAATGTTGAGTTGCAGCGTACCCTTGCAAATGTCATCATTCCCAACTTTGACGGGAGTTCTAAATGCTCCACGAGATCATGGGTGCATAAGCTCGACACTTACTTCCAGTTGTACCATATGATAGAGATAGATTCCATTAAGTTGACCACCTTGCACTTGGATGGAGATGCCCATGAGTAGTGGTACCATGGTTTAGTCACCTTGGGACATGACAGGGTCACTTCCTACCTGGACTTCACACTAAGGCTCATCAAGAGATTTGATAGGAAGGATATGAAGCTTCACTTCAGAGAACGGGATCAACTCAAATAGACACGTATCCTAGAGGCTTATATATCTGAGTTTCATAGGGTTGTTGTGATGGTGATAGACATTTCAGAGGCCCATTTGGTGATTTTGTTTGTTAAGGGTCTATCAGAGCCTCTACGAGGATGGGTCAAGGCTTACAATCCTACCTATTTACAGGATGCAATTATTAGATCTTGTGACATGCAAGATGCAGTACCTAAAATTTAGTTTCCACCCAAACCCACTTTTATCCCAAATAACAAGGAGACCATACCACCTCAAAGATATTGGGTTGGAAAGCGAAAACTGGATGAAAAGACCAGGAGAGAATTGAGGAAAAAGAAATTGTGTTTCAACTGTCAGGAACCATGGGCACCAGGACATAGATACACTGGGAAGGAAAACACAGGCAAGGTCCATTACACTAAGGTATACTATGACAGTGGTAGTGATGAGGATGAGGAGGTGGAGTAGGCAGTGGACCAGGGACATGCAACATTAAGAGAGGAGTCTTCACAGGTTGGGGCTAAGGGCCCAATCATGGCCTCGATGTTAGGATTTTCGAGGTATCATACCTTCAGGATCATAGGTGTCCTACAAGGGAAGAAGGTGATAATATTTATTGATGTGGGAGCATCCCATAACTTCATTGGCGCAAGCATGGTCAAGAGGAGAGGAATTATGACAAAGGAATTTGATGGGTTCACAGTAGTCATACTAGGAGGCCACCAGATGAGTTGCACCAAGTGGATTACCAAGCTCACAATAACCATGGGAAACTACTCAATGATAGATGATTTATTCATGGTGGACGTATCAGACACCAATGCAATTTTGGGCGTTCAATGGATTTACTCTATTAGGAGATACACTACTGATCAGAGGACCATGGAGATGGTTTTCATAGGCTCGGATGGCAAGAAAGTGGTCCTATGAGCCATGCACTAGTACCCACCAAATATTGTGTCATTGCACAACGTGGAGGTAGTCATGAGGCATGGTCATATAGAGTGGGATGTAGACTATTTTATTTATGACAGAGAGTCACCAGACAGTCTACAACAGCTTCCATAAGACTTACAAGTATTACTTCACAAACATCATAAGGTATTTAGTGACATTCTTCCTGGCATTCCACATGATAAAGGTTTTGATAATATCATATAGTTGTAATAGGAGGTCCAAGCAGTTATCACAAAACCTTATCGACACCCTAAAGTTTACAAGGACGAGATTGCAAAAACCATCAAATAATTGTTGAAAATAGGCCACATTTTCCCTAGTTCCAGCTCGTTTGCCTCTTCTGTTGTATTAGTAAAGAAGAAGGATGGAACTATGCAGATGTGTATTGACTACAAGGCTCTAAACAAGAAAATAATCAAGAATCAGTACCCCATACCTAGGATTGATGAATTAATGGATGAGCTTAGGGGACCTAATTTTTTCTCAAAGATTGATCTTCGATCAGGGTAGCATCAGATTAAGGTAGGAGAGTAGGACATACCTAAGATAACCTTTCAATGCCACTATGGGAATTATGAGTTTCTGGTCATGCCATTAAGGATAACTAACATCCATGCTAGTTTCCAGTCGTGCATGAATCATGTGTTCAATAAGAATATGAGGAATTTCTTATTTGTCTTCTTTGACGACATCCTCATATACATCAAAACATGGGAAGAACATCTCTGGAATCTTGAAAAAGTACTTGGTATTATAGAGAGTCAAAAGTTGTATGAAAAGGAATCCAAGTGCGAATTTGGTATGGCATAGATTCTCTAATTGGAGCACGTGATCAGAGAGAATGGGGTACAAGTGCGCCAAGAAAATATTAGGGTGATCATTGAGTGGCCAACTCCCAGGAATGTTACAGGACTAAAGAGTTTCCTCGGTCTCTGCACTTACTACATGAAATTTGTTAAAGGATTCTCACAGTTGACAGTGCCATTGACCGATCTCACCAAAAGGGGGGATTTTGTTTGGATAGAGGAGGCCCATGAGACATTCAAGAAAATGAAGTAGGTGATGAGTTCATGCCCTGTTTTAGCACTCCCTGATTTCACTCATCCTTTTGTCTTGCAGTGTGATGCTTCGAGAATTGGGATAGGAGTTGTATTGATGCAAAATGGTCACCCAATCGCATTTGGGAGCTGCAAACTCCAAGAGTATGAGAAAAATTACTCCATATATGACAAAGAGATGTTGGCCATAATGCACACTTTGGCCAAATTCTGGCAATACTTGGTGGGAAACAGGTTCAAGGTAAAGATTGATCATAATTGCTTGAAGTTTCTCATGGAGCAAAAGGAGTTGAGTGAGCGGAAAAAAAATGGATCATTAAAATCCAAGCCTATGATTTTGAAATTGAGTATGTGAAAGGAAAAAATAATGTGGTTGCTAACGCCCTATCTAGGATACCCACTCTCTCTCATGGATATTTCAGCGGAATGTAAGGCACCTCTATTCATATAATACTCCAAAAACAAGTTTGCTTGTGAGATACTTGATGGTCAAGTCTTCGATGATAGGTACAGGGTTATTGATGACATCATATATTATAAGGACTAGATCTACTTAGTACCAGAATCTCATTTGAAAGAAAAAATTGTACAGGCTGCCCATAATTATCCCTTAGCAAGTCACCCGGGATAACTGAAGACTTATAGAAAATTTCAGGAGAGGTTCCTTTGGAAGGGTGTCAAGACTAATGTATTGAGGTTTGTAAAAGAGTGCCACATCTTTCAAAAGAATAAGTTGGAACATACCCATCTAATAGGATTACTCCAACCGCTTCCCATCCCTGAAAAAAAATGGGAAAGCATTTTGATGGATTTTATTATAGGGCTCCCTGAGGTTCAAGGGAAGGATTGTATCTATGTGGTGGTTGACAAGCTTACTAAATTCGCCCCTTTCTTTGCAATGTCATACAAATACTCTGCAACACATGTAGTAGAATTTTTCTTGAGAGAGGCATTTCGTCTGCATGGACTATCCAAGACAATTGTTAGTGATCAAGACAAAAAATTCATGGGGTTTTCTGGCAGGAGTTGTTCAAACTTGTAGGGACAAAATTAACGCCTGGTACTAGTTATCACCCTCAGACCGACGGGAAAAACAAAATTGTAAAAAAATGGATCAAGGGGTATTTGAGAAATTATGTATCGGGGAAACAAAAGGCATGTATCAAATGGTTTCACTTGGGTGAGCATCACAATAACACCACCTATCACATGTTGATAGGGATGACACCTTTCAAATATTTGTATGGTTATGATGCCACCACCTTTGTGGAATGATCATTTGGGGACAGTCAGGAACCTAAAGCCAAAGATTGGATTAAGGAGAGTCATGACATCATGTGAACTCTCAAAGATAACTTGTAAAAGAAACAGAATCAACAAAATATGTATGTCGATAAGAATAGAGTGGAGTGCAGTTTCAAGGTTGGAGACTTCATATACCTTTGCTTGCATCCATACAAAAAATCATCCTTGAAAATGAAAGGGGTAGAAAAATTGAAGTCATGATTCTATGGTCCCTATAGGATTTCAAGGTGAGTCGGGGAGGTAGCTTATGAGTTAGAGATTCTAGAGGGGTGTAAGATACACAATGTCTTCCATGTTTCATGAATCAAGAAGGAAATGGGATAGCATGTTGTCACCTCTATAGAGCTACCACCATTGGATGAGGAGGGTAAGTTGATTCTAATTTTGGAGGAGGTGTTGGAGACCAAAGAGTGGAAATTAAGGAATAAGAGCATCAAAGAGTACCTGATCAAATGGAAAAATATGCCTATCTAGGATTCCAATTGGGAAGGAGAGTAGATATTGCAACATCCTAGATTGCATTTTATTGAGGACAAACAATCTCAGGTGGGGAGGAATGTAATTTCCCCATTGGCCTAAGAGTCATAAGGAGTGGTTCCTCTAGCCTTAACTTGGTTCTCATAGGCTATGTTAGAAATTTACCTAGGGAACTCAACTTTTTCCTAGGAAATAACTTTATAAAGTGAAAAAGGGAAAAGGGGGGACATAAAGTGTGCACACATAAAGTGACTTTAAAAAAATAAAATAACAGTAAAGTAAAGTGAGAGGGAAAATAACTCAAGTGAGAAACAAAAGAGGGGAAATGAGGAGGTTCCCCTCATTCTTACATTCACTCATTTGGAAAAATATATTTTGGAGAGCTCTTGAGGAAAGAGTTAAGGGTTTTGGAAACCCTTGTTCATCTACTAGTTTTAGTGTTGAAACTATAAACCCTCGTAATATATGAGGACACAACCACTTCATATTTCATCATTCGACTTCATTGTCATCAATATTTTTCAAGGCATATCAGTTGGAAATCGATTTAGGGTCATTCTTTAAGGAGAAAGTCGAGTAACAATCAATGGCCAATTTATTTTATTATGTGGGTCAATCTTTTTGTTAGGATGCGATTAATTGGTTGAGGGCTGAGATATTACTTGTGGGAAAAAAGTTATAGCTATCATGCACATATTTCCAACTGTTGGGAACCTTTCCTTAGTGTGTGATAGCCATACTTTAAGCTGGGAGAGTTTGTTTGGTTGATGGGAGAGTTATTTCTTGTGGGAACAAAGTTCTATCTGTTGGGCACATATTTCCAATTGATACTTTAACCTGAGAGTATAATCTCATAGCCAAGGGTTGAATTACTCAAGCTGGGCACATATCCTGGAACCTGGGCATCATATTTATTAGTTGGTTAAACTATTGTCTTGCTGGTCAACTTATGTCAGTTTGGGGATTGATATTTTTTCTTTGTTGGGCGCTTTTACTGTGGATTGTATGTTGAGAAAAAAAAAATCTTAAGGAGAAGGGAAACTCTGATCACATATAACCAGGTTCATTATTGCAGTGTTGTAGCTTATTATTGTGGTGTTTATTTAATGTTAAGTACTGATATTTGTGCCCACTCATAAGACTGGTTGTTGGGTTATGTTCCGTTGTGTATATTTTACCTTATTTCAAAGAATAATTAACGAATATTGTTGGATTAGTGTCTTTCCATAAGAATATGACATTAATATTCTCAAATTGATTGTTTTTATAATTTTTCACTAAAATATTTGACAAAATATGCCAACCAAAATTAGAGGAAAATTGTATAAATTAGGGAAGGAATATTACACATCAGCGCAACCAACACACACTCCAATGAGTGCCACTATTCTAGGATCAACTTTCCTTGGGTCCACCTTGCTTGGCACCAATACCCTGAACAACCCACCTACTAGTCCTCCATCATAAGGAGACATAGTCCAATCTTCTTTGCAAGGTAAAATATCCCAACCATCCTCACAAGGAACGTCTTCTCAACCACATCATACCATGGCTAGCACATCCCCTACCATGCCATACTTGGTATCCCTCAATATTATGGATTTGACCAAACTGATGAATGATTCAATCCTTCATGACCCCACATCGCCCTATATGCCCACTAAGATCCCTTCTAACATCCCAAAGTTTGAAGGAAATCCAGGAGAATACCTCGCTAATCACATCATGTCTTTTCACTTTGTGTTTTCCTCCAACAACATTATTGAAAATCCCATTCATTTAAGATTGTTCCAACGAACATTCACTATTCCATCTAACAAATGGCACGTGGATCAGAAATCGGTCCCAAATGAACTTTGAACCATTGGAAAAATCCTTCTTGTCTTTCTTTCAACTCCTTGTCTGTCATGACACTTGTTTGGAAATTATATCAAAATTCAAACAAACCAAATCCATCCACATCGTTGATCATATTCACGAATGGAAATAGAGAAGAAGTATTTGTAAGGATAATACCACTCCACAACAATGACTATATTTGTTCCTCAAATCACTAGTCTCTATTCTTTCCAAATACATAGCGACAAACTTCCCTCAAACTGAATATGAGGCCATCACAATGGCCCAATAGTTCGATTTGATCTACTCTCAATCATGGTATCTCTATAAAGTATTACCTGATGCTCCTCGTCCTTTACCATTTGGTCAAGAAGAACCTCAACATGTACCCATGATTGGGGCCAATTAATACCCTCACCCATATGGAGGAACACCATATTATATTCCCTCTGTATCCCCCCATTTATAGCACCACCAACTCATGTGGTAAGGGGATACATCCCACCACCACCAACAAGTCAGGTTCAAAATTCAGTGGTTGGCCCGCCCATGGCCCCAACTTATAACCTCAATAATGGAGGAGGGAAATAAAATCATACACTCTTTATGGACTTCCCCCACCAGGTAATCCATATTTTCCATTCCCAAGTCCTCTACAACAAATTTCCCCACCACATGGTCAACAACATGATGGAGTCAGTTTTGTCCAACCTTCCCCTATTCAACTGGTTCAAGCCTTTCAATAGTTAAATACAACCAATCCAACAAAAATAAATGAAATAACAAAAATAACACCAACCAAGGACAAAGAGGAAACCCTAAACAAAAAGAAACCCTGATAGGGGGAAACTAGAACCATGGTAACCAAAATCCCCTAGGGGGAAACAACAATGTCCAAGAGAGACAAGGAAAAAATAACAACCTAAGAACCAATTTCCCTTGTGAACTTTGTGAAGATTATGGTCATTAAACTCACCACTTCCCTCAGATCGTTGATTACAAAAGGATGAAGGAAGCCATGAACCTACCCAGGATCCCTGCCCCATAGGGACCACCACAAGTCCTTCAAATCTACATGCACCACAAACTCCTACGGTTCTCCAGAATCCAATTCCTGATCAGGGAGTCATCAACACCCAACATACAATAGTCCCTAACCCACACCAGATGGGACAAAATACCAACCCAAGTCAACCTCCATTTGGACACCCCATTGATCGACCCATCCCCCTCATCACTAAAGAGGATTCACCCCCATTACGGACATGCCAACCTTTGATGATACCTCACAATAGAATAGAAAATATTATTCACATCCTTTGTGCACCACTATGCAGGAATTTAAACAACCCCCATGCAAGGGAGATGCTTAGTTATAGCCTAGTCAATGACTTAGCTCAATCTCCAACAGCTATGTCCATATTAGAGGTCCTTCAAACTTGTTCGTCATAGAGGAAAACCTTGCGTTCAATATTGGGAGTAGTTGACCCATCATATACCTGTTTGATCACTTTTGACCTGGATAATAGTGAACCAGGCCTCCCATCATTGGTGGATTTCCAAATACCAATGAAGACTCGAAACCGCCCAATACATCAGTGCATCATTGATGAAGGGGAATCTACATTCATCATGTCCAAAACAATATGGAAATAACTCGGTTCCTTAGAACTCATTCCATTTATCATTACCCCCAGGGAATATGATGACCGTACATCAAAACCATAAGGCCTCTACCTAAACATCCTAGTAGAACTTGGGGAAAAAATAGTTATCATCGATATAGAGGTCATTGATGCCTTGTTGGATTATAATATCCTTTTTGGGATAAGTTACATGTATTCCATGAAAGTGATCACATCTTTCATCTTTTGCACCATTCTTTTCCCTCACAACGAGAAGATAATTACCATTGACGAGTTAACTCACTATGAACCCAATCATTCTGGGAACATAGACAACCTCCTCCCCCTTATATGGTCTAGTTTTGACATCTCATCCATTGTTGACATTGGACCATGAATCTTTATATACCCCTCACTTGTGGGTTCTTATAAAGGAGGTCCTCTTTCCCTCTTACCCACTAGAGAAACATACGTGTGTGTTGTTACCTTAGATGACATTGAAATATCTGATGAATCTTCCCCTAAAGTACACATCCCCCAAGTAGAAACAGATCCTTTCTTGTCTCAATCTACCCAAATGATTTCCATGTCACCTCCCAATCCTAAACTAAATATGATGAATGGTTCCCCATCACGCATCTAGAAAATGGTCCTTCAAGCCCTAACCCAAATCCCCTTCTTTTACCCTAAACCTAGAGTCACAACATATCAGGTTGTCGCTACCCTCACCTTGCCAAACATGGTGATAGCCATCCACATTTGGTATTTAGAGCCACCCTCTATGGTATCGGTCCCATCCATTTCCCCTCCGCCAAAGGTATTTCCCTTGCAATCAACACCTCAAATGTCAACTCTTCCAAATGGTCATACAGTTGGGGACATTAATTCCAACAAAGGGGGCAACACAACCAACAATTGAGGCACCCAGAAGAAAAACGAATCCAATAAAACTCCTCAACTTCATATCCAACCACCATGCGTGCTTTGTGCCATAGTCGAACACCCAACCAATATCTACCCCTCTTTTCCAGAGTTACAAAATCTCATTCCACTTCCCAAAACAATACCATTACTACCTACCCTAGTATTATCACCTGCAAACATGGAGCCTTCATCATCCAAATAGAGACGTCTTTGCACCAAGCACACATGTGCCATATCTCCCTCAATTTTGAGAGACTTTAGTAGAAGTACACCAAAATACATTGCATGCATCCTCGCAAGCACTACCTAATGCCACAAATGTTACTGACATTTATTATGTTTCACATGAGTAAGTTAATGGATGAGACACCCTCACACATTGTGTGATCAACCATACCATTTCACATATATGTTCCATATCATTATCGCTTCTTGGACTTGAAACGTGGCTTCCTTACCACATGTTCCCATATCAAATCCCACTCATAATGACCTGATAGTGTCCATACCTTCAAAATTGGGTCACACCATATCAAGGCCAATCCCTCATCCTTTGACTCCACTAGTCATTCCCATACTTGAACTATCCAAAGAATTTCCCTCCAATCCACCTAACTCATTAGTAAGTCCCATTCATGAGATCCTCCCTCCTCCCATCCTTTATACCCCACATACATATATGTATATGTAGTTCATGTCATCTAGTAAAACCCCTGAACCCCCTCCTGAAGGACCATTTACCTTGGTAGGAATTGATGATCACCCATCCTCATATCATACACCTTCCATAGATCTCAACATCACCACTGAGCTTAAAGATAACACATCCCATACACCCAACTAGACCAATGAGGACCCATTGTTTTCCCATATCTTCCAACCTGATGAAGACATCCATGAAAGCACTTGATCTCCCATGGGATTCCATGCATGAAAAGTCTTTCTTATTATCCCAAACACAATTTCAACAATGCCTATAACCTCATATGTATGTGATTGAAACCAAATATTTCATCCCTCTTGGACATGTGGATTGGTTCAAAAATACAATCCCTGCACCTGATTCTTTTGAAGAAGGGAACATGATGAACATATACCTTACCATCAAAGTTGGCATCTTAGTCAAACACGAGGTTTTCGAAGGGATTATCCTCAAAGCCAAATGTTCTCTTGAATAATTTTCTGCTTACAAATCTCTCTATCAGGAGTTATGTGACATTGTCTCCTGGTCATACACATACATTCCTAGATTAGACCCAACCATTGTTGAACATAACATAGAGACATGGCATGATGTCACCTCCATTCGTCAAAATCAAATACCACTACATCCCTCAAAATACATAGCTATCAAAGCCAAAATTGACAAAATACACTTTGATGGGTTCATATATCCCTTTTCATATACATCTTGGATCTCGAACTCGGTGCCCATCAATGAAACTAAGGGTACAATCCGTGTTTGTACATATTTCCACAACCTTAACCAAGATTTTCCCAAGGATAAATTTCCTACTCCATTCGTTGATGAAGTCATCAATGCTTGCATTGGACATGAAGTCCTTTCACTAATGCATGACTTCTCTGGCTACAATTAAATCTAGATCTGCCAGGCACACCAATAAAAAATAACATTCACCACCCCTTGGGGAAATTGTGCCTATGGGGTCATGTCGTTTGGGCTCAAGAACGTCGGAGCCACTTTCCAACGTGCCATGACATATGACTTCCATGATCTTTCTCACATCATCATGGCCTACTTAGATGACCTAACCACTCGATCAAAGAAACATTTAGAGAATTTAGCACATTTTCAACTTGTCTTTCAACGTTGTCGCAGATACAATATCTGTTGGAACCCCCTCAAGTGTGTTTTTTGTGTTACCATTGGACACCTACATGGATTTATCATTTCCCAAGATAGGATCATAGTGGTCCCCCTCAAGGTCCAAGCCATTAATGAAATCCCCCCTTCAAATAAATTGCACCAACTACAAAGTCTCCAAGGCAAAGACAATTTATTACGTCGTTTTGTTCCTGAATATGAAATCCATGAACACAGATTTTTGCACTTACTATGGTGTGATGTCCCATTCCAATGGGACAAACACTCCTAAGCTGTTTTCATGATCCGGATTATTTTCAACACGAAATGAGAGCGGAGATATAATAAAGAAATGCATAGAGATATCGCATATATCCAATAATATAACAGAAATGTATCATAGATGAAACCATAAACATAGAGATACAATAATACATGGTTTCTATTAATGAAATAAATGTATAGAGACTGTAAAAATACAGAGTGGAAGACTCGCTAGAATGGTGGTAGCTTATCTCTGAGAAGAGATGTGACGACTACTCGCATTCATAAGAAGATGATTATTAAAATGAGGCTCCAAAGGCCTTTTTAACATAAGTAAAATCCAAAACCCTAACCTCGAAAGATGAAAATCCAAAGGTTTGTGGGCCTTGATGGGGGTAATTGATATGTCAACTTCCTCGGGGCATAACTTTTTCATACGATCTTCACTTGGGGTGCTCGATACACCATTGGAAATGTCTAACCGAGACGAATGATTTTCAACTAGTCCAAGCTAGTGACTTGGGCAATCTCCTGGACCCTAAATCCCCAAAAAACATCGTTTAGGGACTCAAAACGGCCCCAGAAGATTGGAACCCAAAAAACTGCCAAGATGGAAAACGGTTTTTCGAGCCAGTGGAATAGGTGGGTAGCCACCGATATCCATCTGGATCAATCCTCCCTCCTTAGGAATCAATTTCCTCCATTGCGTTGAGTTCCTGGGGGAGAGGGGGAAGCATTTGCTGAATATGAATTTTTTTGAGTTGCTTGCCTTGCTGGAGATGTCATGTTGCTTGGTTTGCAGAAGGATGTCATAAGCCTGTTGTTGGAGATGTTGAATTTGTTCAACCGGTCGGGCTACATGAGATGTTTGGGTGTAGACAAAATATTTTCTCTTTGTTGCAGTCTTTTCAACCCGCTTCTATTGGACAGAAGGTTCATGGGTCGAGGCTATAGTGGTTGCAGTGTCCTCCTGTTCACCTTTTGAACAGATTGTGGAGAAGATGAATTTTGTAGTATGAGATACTACCTTGCGACATTGTTTAGGTGGGACAATAGTTGGAACTACCTATGGTATTCTATAGAGATGACCCCCCAAAGTAACAATGACACTATGGGGTCAAGACTCATATACAACATGACACTTCCACATATATTGTTGGCCCAAGAGAACATCACAGACATCTAGTGGGGAAAAATCACATAATACCTCATCCTTGAAGGGTTGGATGTCGTATGACAATCAACACTGTTGACTGACATGAAGATCTTGTCCTTGGCAAATACACCCGATGTTGTATCGCTGCGGGTGTGGTGTTGTCGACAATCCCAACTATTTGATGACCTCTGCTAAGATGAGGTTCTTTTGGCTTCTAGTATCAACAATAAAATGTAGCGGGGTTCCCTTCACCCACATATATGAATGAAAAAGGTGCTCCCCCTCTTAAGGATATGTTGGTTCTTCTGGTTGAATTGTTGTGGTCGCGACAATAGCAGTGGGGTATGTGTCAATGATTTGTCTTTTACCAGTATTTTCATAATCAGATTCTGAATCAGGGTTTGTCTCCTTATCTTTGATCTCAGAAATCAATGATTGTTTTGAGCGACATTCCTCGGTGTTGTGCCAGGGGATTTTGTGGAAATCACACCATTTTCCGGTGTCCTTATTGTTCTTCCCATGACCCTTCTTTTCCTGTGGCTTGGACTGGTTTTCGGGAGATTGTTTATTAGAGATGTCTTTATCATACTTTGGTTGTTGCATATATGCAAACCCAAACTCTCGTTTGTTCTGGTGCTTAAATTTCCGCTCGATTTTAACAACATATCGATAAGCAACACCGAGTGATGAGATGTCCAGAAAATCCATTTTAGTTTGGATGTATCTGTGTAGATCCCCACGGCATTTTAGAACCAAATGTCATTCAGAGTCTTTGATACCTATCTTGGTGCATAAGGTATGGAAGGTATTGGTGAATTCTAGAACTTCTTGGCCCCTATATTTCCGTAGAGTGGTCCATCTCATATATTGGTCTTCATAGTTGCCAACAGGGTAATACTGTCCCTTTACCACATCCAAAAAAAAATACCAAGTGGGCTCAACCCCATATATTCTAGACTTCTCTATGGAAATTTTCTCCCAGTAAGTTTCCCACCAATGTTTGACATGGGGGAGATATTTAAGGAGTGCGAAGGTGATCTTTTCCCTGTTGGAAAAATTATGAATAGATAAATAACCTTCTAACATATTTAATCATTTGTCTATGACATCTGCATCTATCTGACCTTCAAATACGGGAATATAAAAATTAGCATGTACCTTGAAAGGAGAAGTTCTTCCAAAGTGGTTGTTTGATGAAGATGCACCGGTTGCTATCGGCAAGCGTTGAAGGATGTGGGAAAAATTCTCCATCATTTCGTCCCTCTGTCGTGTGAGAGATTTCTTAAATAACAGATTCATAGAATCGTCTGCTCCATCGTTTTTCCTTTCTTCCACCATGGATGGTTTCTTGGGCATGTGAGAGAGATTGTCTTCAAGAGAGACAAGCTCGAGACCCAACTTACTATACTCAGACCTCAGCCGAGACATGCACTGAAAAAAACGATCAAGAGCAGCCTGCTCCGATACCACTGATCCAGATTATTTTCGACATGAAATGAGAGTGGAGATATAATAAATAAATGCATAGAGACATCACGTATATCCAATAATATAAAAGAAATGTATCACAGATGCAACCATAAACAAAGAGGTACAATAATAGATGATTTATATTAATGAAAGAAATGTACAGAGATTGTAAAAATGCAGAGTGAAATACTCGCTAGAATGGTGGCAGCTTATGTCTGAGAATATATGTGACAGTTTCTTGCATTTGAAAGAATATGATTATTACAATGAGGCTCCAAAGGAATTTTTAACATAAGTGAAATCCAAAACCCTAACCCCGAAAGATGAAAAGACAAAGCTTTGCAGGCTCTGATGGGGGTAGTTGATACGCCAACTTCCCAAGGGCGTAATGTTTGCATACGATATTTGTTTGGGGCACTCGATACACTGTTGGAAAGGTCTAACCGAGAAGAATGATTTTCAACTAGTCCAATCTAGTGCCTTGGGTAGGCGGATGGACCCTGAATCCCGAAAAAACATCGTTTAGGGCCTCAAAATGGCCATAGAAGTTTGGAACCCGAAAAGTTGTCTAAAAACTGCCAAGATGGAAAATTATTTTTTGAGCCCATGGAATAGGTCGGTGGACACCAATATCCACTTGGATCAATCCTCCCTCCTTGGGAAGAAATGGTATCCATTGCGTTGATTTTCTGGGGGAGAGGAGGAAATGTTTGCTAAATCTGAATCTTGGTGAGTTTCTTTCCTTGCTAGAGATGTCGTTGTTGCGCTTCTTTCATCACCTTAGTGAGCAAAATAGAGGTGCTTGCAAGCTTAGTTGGGTTTGCTGAGCAGGACAGCTGCAAGGAAAAGGGTTAGAAAAAGAAATATAAAACAACAACTAAGAATTAAACTAAGAAATAAAACAACAACTAAATTTATAAGCATAGGGACATAGGGACAAAAAGAACAATGATACCCATGTCACCAATGATAAGGATGATATTAGTGAAAGAAAACACCAAGAAGCAAGGGGACTATGAGTCCCTTCTTCCTCCAAGGGAGGGCTCTTGGACCCCCACAAGTAAGCTC
>JZKD02S0844172.1:144097-164289 GCA_000966675.3 Picea glauca | reverse complement strand
TAAGAGAAACCTCTTTGGTCCATCTCTCAAGTACAATAATGATGAGAAATTATCCCTAAATGTCATCCTTTTAGTCCAAAAACTATGCCACTATATCTTTCTTTGAACTACCAAGGTTGTGGAAGATTCCAATCCAATGAAATATATACTCATTCAATGCTAGATCAATGGAAAATTTTCTCGTTGGATCATCATCCTCCAAGAATATGATCTTGAGTTGACAAATCCCAAGAGAAAAAAATCCCTCATCCTTGCAGAGCTAGTTGCATACTTCCCATCAAACTCATGTGATACCCCTGTAAATGAAAACTTCCTAGATGAACATTTGTTTTTGATGTCATTCAAAGACCCATGGTACAGAGACATTATTTTATATCTTCGTATGAAAAAATTTGTGATCCAGATGGATGTTAGTGGCCTCCCACCTATTCCGACTGGCTTATTTTGGCATTTTTTTAGTTTGGCGGTTTTTTTCTAGTTTTTGGGTCCTGAACTGTCGGGGCCGTTTTGAGGCCCTAAACAACGTTTTTAGGGCTCACCATAGTCAAAATGCACATTGAGTTAAATTATGATGGAAACATTAGTAGTCCTCGAATAGACATTTCCAAGGAGCTATCGTGGGCCCCAAACAAAGATCATATGCCAAAGTTACACCCCTGGGAAGTTGATACACCAAACCACCCAAAACGATGTCCACAAAACTATTGGTTTTTCATCTTCCAAGGTTAGGGTTTTGGATTTTCTTTATGTTAAAAAGGCATTTAGAGCCTCATTGTAATCCATATTCTTGTGAATGTGAGTATCCATCACATCTCTTCTCAAATATAAGTTTCCACCATTCCAGTGAGTGTTTCACTTTGTATTTTTACAATCTTTGTACATTTTCGCTCATTAATAGAAATTGTGTATTACTGTATATTTGTGTTTATGGTTGCATATTTGATATATTTATGTTATATTATTGGATATATAATATATCTCTTTACATTTATTTATTATATATCTTCTCTCATTTCGTGTCAAAAATAATCCGAAGTCGAACCCTAATTGAGAATCTGATTCAAAAAATACTAGTAGAAGACAGATCATTGATGCACACCCCACTGCTATTGTCACGACCACAACAATTCAACCAGAAGAACCAACATATCCCAAAGAGGGGGAGTGCCTTTTTCATTCACATATGTGGGTGAACGGGACCCCACTGCATTTTATTGTGTATAGTGGAAGGCAGAAGAACCTCATCTCAACAGAGGTCATCGAATAGTTGGGATTATCAACAAAACCATACCTGCAACCATACAGCATCAGGTGGCTTCGCGAGGGATGAGATATTCATGTCAGCCAACAATTCTGATTGTCATATGGCATCCAAACCTTCAAGGATGAGGTATTATGTGATGTTTCCCCACTAGATAGCTGTGATTTTCTCTTGGGCCAGCCATATATGTGGAAGCGCCATGCTATTTATGAGTCTCGACCCCATAGTGTCATTTTTACTCTAGGGGATCATCTCTACAAGATAATAGAAGTAATTTCGACTACTGTCCCACCTAAACAGTGTCGCAAGGTAGTATCTCATACTAAAAATTTAGCTTCTTCACAATCTGTTCAAAAGGTGAACAGAAGGACACTACAACCATGACAGCCTTGGTCCAAGCACCTTCTATCCAATAGAAGTAGGTCAAAAATATTTCCACAAAGTGAAAATATTCTTTCTACACACATTCATCTCATGTAGCCCGATCAGTTGAACATATTCAACCCCACCAACAACAAGTTTGTGACAGCCTTCGACAAACCAAACAACGCAACGTCTCTAGCAAAGTAAGTAACTCACCAAGATTTAGATTCAACAATCTCTTTCCCCTCTCCCCCAGGAACTCAATGCAATGGAGAACATTTCTTCCTAAGGAGGGAGGATTTATCCATATGGATTTTGGTGGCCTACCACCTATTGCAATTGGCTCTTTTTGGTAGTTTTTCAGTTTGGCAGTTTTTTTCTAGTTTTTAGGTCTCGAACTTTCGGGGTCGTTTTGAGGCCCCTAAACAACATTTTTAGGGATCTCCATAGTTAGAATGTAGATAATTTTAGAGTCTCATGACAACATGTGTATTCCTTATATATACCTTTGCAATGAGCTATCGTGTGCCCCAAATGAAGATCGTATGCCAAAGTTACGTCCCCGGGAAGTTGATACACCAAACCACCCAAAATGAGGTCCACAAAATTGTTGGCTTTTCATATTCCAGGGTTAGGGTTTTGGATTTTCTTTATGTTAAAAATTGTATTTAGAGCCTCATTGTTATCCATATTCTTGCTAATGTGAGTAACTGTCACATCTCTTCTCAGAGATAAGCTGCCACCATTCTAGCGAGTCTTTCACTCTATATTTTTACAGTCTTTGTACATTTCCATTCATTAATAGAAATTATGTATTGATGTATCTATGTCTTTATGGATGCATCTATGATATATTTATGTTATATTATTGGATATTTGAGATATCTCTGTACATTTATTTATTATGTATCCTCTCTCATTTTGTGCCGAAAATAATTCGAAGGCGAACTCTGATTTAGAATCTAATTTAGAAAATACTAGTAGAAGACATATCATTGACACAGACCCCACTACTATTGTCACGACTGCAACAATTAAACCAGAAGATCCAACATATACTAAAGAGGGGGAGCACCTTTTTCACTCACAGATGTGGGTGAAAGGGACCCCATTGCATTTTATTGTTGATAGTGGAAGCCAGAAGAACCTCATCTCAGCAGAGGTTGTTAAACGATTGGGATTGTCGACAACACCACACCTACAACCATACAACATCGGGTGGTTTCACCAAGGATGAGATATTTGTGTCAACAAATAGTGTCGATTGTCATATGGCATCCAACCCTTCAAGAATGAGGTATTATGTGATGTTTCCCCACTGGATTTCTTTTATTTTATCTTGGGCCAACCATATATGTGGAAGCGCCATGTTATTTATGAGTCTCGACCCTGTAGTGTCATTATTACTCTGGGGGGTCATATCTAAAGGATATCAAAGGTAATTTGGACGAATGTCCCACCTAAACAGTGTTGCAAGGTAGTATCTCATACTACAAAATTTAGCTTCTTCACAATCTGTTCAAAAGGTGAACAAAAGGAGATTACAACCATGACAACCTCGGTCCAAGCACCTTCTATCCAACAAAATAAGATCAACAATATTGCCACAAAGAGAAAATATTAATTTTTCACATAGTCATCTCCTATAGTTTGACTAGTTGAATAGATTCAACCCCACCAACAACAGGTTCATGACAACCTTCCAAAAAAAAAGCAGTGCAATGTCTCCAGCAAAGCAAGAAGCTCACCAAGATTCAGATTCAATAATCGCTTTCCCCTCTCCCTGGGAACTCAACACAATGGATACAATTTCTTACTAATGAGGGAGGATTGATCCAGATGGATGTTGGTGGCCTGCTACCTATTCCAACTAGATTATTTTGGCAGTTTTTTAGTTGGGCAATTTTTTTCTAGTTTTCGGGTCCTGAACATCTGGGGCCGTTTTGAGGCCATAAACAACACTTTTAGGGCTCACCATAGTTAGAATATAGACATAATCAAATTCTGATGGAAACATGTGTAGTCCTCATATAGACCTTTCCAACGAGCTATCGTGCACCCCAAACAAATATTGTATGCCAAAATTATGCCCCCAGGAAGTTGATACACCAAACCACCCAAAACAAGGCCCACAAAACTATTGGCTTTTCATCTTCTGGGGTTAGGGTTTTGGATTTTATTTATGTTAAAAAGGCCTTTAGAGCCTCATTTTAATCCATATTCTTGTGAATGCAAGTAGCCATCAAATCTCTTCTCAGAGATAAGCTTCCATCATTCTAATGAGTCTTTCACTCCATAATTTTACAATATTTGTACATTTTCGCTCATTAATAGAAATTATGTATTACTATATCTCTGTGTTTATGGTTGCATCTCTGATATATTTATTTTATATTATTGGATATATAAAATATCTCTGTACATTTATTTATTATATCTACGCTCTCATTTCATGCCGAAAATAATCCGGAGCCGAACCTTGATTCAGAATCTGATTTAGAAAATACTAGTAGAAGACAGATCATCGACACAGACCCCACTGCCATTGTCGTGACCACAACAATTCAATCAGAAGAACCAACATATCCTAAAGAGGGGGAGAACCTTTTCATTCATATATGTGGTTGAATGGGAACTCGTTGCATTTTATCGTTGATAGCGTAAGCCATAAGAACCTCATCTCAACAAAGGTCTTCAACAATTGGGATTGTCGACAACACCACACCTGTAACCATACAAAATCGAGTGGCTTCACCAGGGACGAGATCTTCGTGTCAACCAATAGTGTCTATTTTCATACGACATCCAACCCTTGAAGGATGAGGTATTATGTGATGTTTCCCCCCTAGATGTCTGTGATGTTCTCTTGGGCCAGCCATATATGTGGAAGAACCATGATATTTATGAGTCTCAACCTTGTAGTGTCATTGTTACTCTAGGGGGTAATATCTACAGGATACTAGAGGTAATTCCAACTATTTTCCCACCTAAACAGTGCTGCAAGGTAGTATCTCATAGTACAAAATTCAATTTCTTCACAATATGTTCAAAAGGTGAATAGAAGGACACTACAACCATGGAAACCTCAGACCAAGCACCTTCTATCCAGCACAAGTAGGTCGACAATATTTCCTCAAAGTAAAAATATTCCTTCTGCACACAATCATCTCATGTAGCCTGACTGGTTAAATAGATTCAACCCCACCACTAGGTTCATGACCTCCTTCCACAAACCAAGCAACGCAACGTCTCCAACAAAGCAAGAAGCTCACCAAGATTCAGATTCAACAATCGCTTTCCCCTCTCCCCCGGGAATTAAACATAATGGAGACCATTTATTACGGAGGGAATATTGATCTAGATGGATTTTGGTGGCCTCCCACCTATTCCAACTGGATCATTTTGGTAGTTTTTTAGTTTGGCATTTTTTTTTTCTAGTTTTCGAGTCCCAAACTTCCAGGGTCGTTTTGAGGCCCTAAATAAAGTTTTAGGGATCTCCATAGTCAAAATGTAAATGAATGCAGAGTATGATGGCATCACGTGTATTCCTTGGATATACCTTTCCAACGAGCTATCGTGTGCCCCAAACAGAGATCGTATGCCAAAGTTACGCCCCCGAGAAGTTGATACACCAAACCACCCAAAACAGGGTCCACAAAACTGTTGGATTTTCATCTTCCGGGGTTAGGGTTTTGGATTTTTTTTATGTTAAAAAATTATTTAGAGCCACATTGTTATCCATCTTCTTGAGAATGTGAGTATCCATCACATCTCTTCTCAGAGATAAGATGCCACCATTCTAGCGAGTCTTTCACTCTATATTTTAACAGTCTTTGAACCTTTTCGCTCATTAATAGAAATTGTGTATTACTGTATCTGTATTACTATATCTATGTGTTTATGGTTGCATATATGATATGGTTATGTTATATTATTGGATATTATAGATATCTCTGTACATTTTTTTATTATATCTCTACTCTCATTTCATGCCGAAAATAATCCGATTCAACTTGTCCCTCATCTCTCCCAAGATGATCATCGTAGAATCCGTCACCAAGTGTCCCACTACCTCCTCATATGATATTTTGTCTATCAAAGAGGGGAAGAAACTATTCTCCATCGTTTCCTCACCATCGACAAGGAAAAAAAGTACTAAATGACTTCCATAGTGGCACATGTAGAGGTCACCTCTCTGGTATTTCCATTTCCCATAAAGTGGACCAAGCTAGTTACTTTTGGCCCAACCTTTTTTATGACTTCATCCATGTTGTCAAACATTGTGAAAAGTGTACACTATACACATATAAATCCATAGTTCCATCCACTCCCCTCCATCCAGTCATTACAATAGGCCCCTTTTGCAAATGGGGTATTAATTTCATGACGTGCAACCCCCCATACAACAATGATCCCAAGAATATTGTATTCGTCATTGACTACTTCAAAAAATGGGCAGAAGCCATGCTGACATTCAATAATACAATATATATCACTACATTATTCTTCTTCAACCATGTCATTACCCATTTTGGAGTCCCCCTCCAGTTGGTTTATGAACATCGTAAACATTTTGAAAATGACATGTTTGCTGAGTTCTCCACCAAGCTTGGGTTTACTCATGAGTTCACTTCCCCATACTTTCCAAAATCAAACGGGAAAGTTGAAGTTGTTAAAATAATTCCTCAAAACCATGCTCCAACGCACTATCAACAAACATAAAACCAATTGGAATCACATGCTATTCTCCACATTATGGTCATATCACACAACAATCAACATTGCTACCAGATTCACACCCTACCACTTAGTCCATGGCATTGAATTTGTCCTTCCCATAGAATGATAAATTCCCACACGAACCACAGTTGAGCTCATACGTGAAACAACCCCGATAGAGCAATGATTTCTCAAACTGGAGTCATTAGACGAGGATCACTGCTCCTCTTTGAAAAACAATGAAGCGACCAAAAAACATTCCAAAGTGGTCTTTGACTGCCAAGTTAACCTTCTATCGTTCATAGAAGGAGATTTAGTATTGGCCTATGACATCAGCTATGACACTTTAGGCCATGGGAATTTCGAGTCCCTTTGGCAAGGACCCTTTATCGTTCACCACTATCTCACTAAGGGCACCTACATCTTGGCCTACCTTGAAGGAGCTACCCTCAAATACCTTGTCAATGAGTTATACTTGAAGAATTTCTACCCTTAAGAGTAGCCACCCTACCTTAGGGTATTCTTTTATTTTCCTAGTGTTTTGAGCCTCTTTTTACAAAAAACCCTTTCACGACATATTTATGATCCTTTGTCCTTGTTTTGACAGATGAATTAACCATCCTCTTAGTACATCAAGTACATTGATGCTTCCAGTCACTGGACTCTGAATCTTTCTTCAGCTGTAACATGTACTAATTTATTCTAGTGGTATATGCCTCAGTCCTACCACCAATAACCAAGTCGAGTATGCTACCATCATTGGAATTCTTGCAAAGGCCAGTCACTGCCACATTTGTTACCTAAGTGTACTTCTATATGCTTGAATCATTGTCCTGTAGTTGAATAATGTGTATCACATCCTTGATCCATGCCTATATTGCAAGTACCTGCAAATTACACTTATCACTCAATATTTTGAATCCATCATATTCACACATATTCTTAGAAATCTCAACCAAGTTACAGATACCATGGCTAATCAAGTATTATATTGGAAATTTTCACATTAACACACACTCACAATTCATTCAACATAGTTCATAGACATACAAAAATAACCCATAAAACAAAAACATCACACATATGCCAAAAAAAATAAACATCATCATCATCATCATCATCATATATATATATATATATATATATATATATATATATATATATATATATATATATATAAACATGGTTCCATCATTGTTTCGTAAAAAATATACAACATCCTCAGCCATATCATCGGGCTCAAGTCTCTCCAAATTCTATAAGCATATAAAAATGAGGAGCCTCAACTCCCATACATAAATCATACAAAAATGTGGGCCACACCCATACAATACATCATCTAGGATGCCTCTAGCTCTGGATTGTACCCTGCCAGAGGTTTTGTTGTTGGTCCCCACCAACAAGAGGTATCCCTCCCATACCTACTAGGGGCACCACTCTCGTGGGGTATGTTCCCTGACACAACAACACCCACTACCACCTCCCACCATACTAGTGCTCCCCACTCATGCCTACCCCCAATACACTTCTCTAGGATCTGATCATTTTAGATGTGGGGCCAACGGTCCTCGAGTACCCTTTGCAACAACGTCTCAAAGTGTTATCAACACTCATCCATCTCTCGGAATTAGTCGACTACCTCATATCTTGCTGGTGCATATGAGTGGCCCACCCCAGGGTCATCAAATCAACGCCGTCTCCTTTCCCTCTCCTCCCCCTCCTGCCTCTCCTCTGCCACGACACGAGAAAAATCTCCCTCTCATTTGTTTGGTCCAACAATTGAAAAACCACATACGCATGCTCATTATTCTTTGCATAAAAAATAACATACTTCAAAGCATATAAGACATGCAATAAAACACAACCATACCTCAATAGTCCCATAAATCTCCAGGCGACAGACGCATATTAGGATGATGGCGAAATTCCATCCCCGAATAGTGGAAATCCAAAATAATATGTGGGGTCTACCTCCAGACCCCCTCAAATTTATCCATAAAGTAATTCTTTCCCTCACCTCCTCCATCATGCACCAATATCTATCCCCATCGTTACATCCAAGGATCATGTGGAAGGGGTGGGTCTAGTATCACATTCGAGCGCAATAAAATCACCTTATCCAAAAAGAATGCACAAATGATGGACCCAAATGAAAATTCCTTTGACATCATTGTGTCACATCAATCCATCAGTTCCACCATGCACGAGCACATCACTCATGCCCATGCATACATCTCTTTGGCCATCATCCTCTCCACTATGGAAAGGTGTGCCTTAGAAATGCATTAGGTCCCCAACGAACCAAAAATCCTCACCACCAATGCACAAAATACCTGGGTCTTCAGTGAGTCAATATCACTTATGCTAATAGACCTAGGATCAAAGGCCCCTCATGTAATAAATGTCGTCTAACCATTGTCTCCTCTTTCTCCCCAACTAAAATTTGAGGATGGGTCTTGAACTCAGTGCCTCAAAATGGGATCTTAATGATAATGTAAAGGTCTATATCCACTGTAAAATGGACCTCCTAACCTAGTACTACAAAGAACTATCCTTAGGGCCTCCACATCCCAATAATAAACTGTAGGCGATGCTCCTATGACCTCAACAATGAACAATAAAGAAAAATCATCAATCCTGCCTGAGCCAATCGATGTTGAATTTGGGCATCCCCTCCCACCTCTCTTCGGAGAGACACCAGTATCTCTCATTTCAATTAATCGACATGCTGAGCTCAAACTTGAACCCAATACAAACAATTGAGTCAGCTCACATAACCAAATAAATATTCACAAAAGCAAAAAAAGTCATTTTATGTCTTGCACACCCATCCTATCTAACAGGTGCACACATATGCACGACTGTTCATTAGACAGATGCACTGACACCGTGCAACTATCTCACTGACAAGAGTGCATCATTGTGTGGTTATTTGACAAATATATGCACATAGTTGTGCGACTATTTTCCCTACATCTGCAGGACTTGCGTGGTTGTCCCCTAGACATCCATGTGGTCTAGCATGCCAATCCCTCTAATAGTCTTGCCTTGTTGTGTGAGAGAAACAACTAGAGTCGTGCACATTGTGCATGACTTTCATGATTTTTCCCACACAAAAGCACGTGGGTAGAGGAATGTTTCCCACATAGACAACCCTCACCAAGCTCAAAAGTGGTCATATGGCCCCCATCCCAAAAATTACCAAAATAAAAATATGCATGAGGTTGATACGACTCACCAAATCCTCATGTGTGTCTAATCGATGTCCCCACACTCTCATACCTCTAAACAATGCACGTAAACTAGCTCTCATAACTCAATGGGTGTAGGTACAAATGAGGTGGCATTGCCATCCCCATGCCCATATATACGCCCCCTCCCCAAACTTCCAATCACCCATTCTAGATCCTAGGAGCGTCATTTTTCACACTGTTTGTGGAACACCGATCCAAAATTTGTTACCTACATGTTGGTATCACCCATCTTTCATTTTACCAAGAAGTCTTGGGGGACCTCTCCCAACCTGGGTCATAGGTACACACACTCGTTATAATTTTTATCAAATATATGTCACATGTTCTTTACTTTTTAATTATTTATCACTTTAGATATTTTATGTTTATGTGTGCAGGTACTTGGTACAAGAATCTACAACCCATTCTATCTTGGCCACCCTATGGCCCCTTCAGGTATATGTTCAAAACTAGCATGCTCTCACGCCCGCTGCAAATAGATGCATATTCAAACTCTACCCCTCGACCTTAACCTTTAGGACCCTGATATTTAGATCTATAGTTTCCCCACCTCTATGACATTAAGGTATTGTTACCTGGTAGCATTCTCACCTCCATGAGTTCTTCCACATATATTTATCCCTTGGCATATTGACATTCATGTTATTCTATCCATTACTAGGCTTGAGAGTCTTGGTAGTGTTATTCTCCAAAGAAATAACCTCATACTTCTTCCTCATCATCTTGATAACCACCCCATTATTAAATCACACATTATGTTTTTTGTTACATTAAATTCACCTCCACATTATCATTAACCCTCCATCTCACCCACCATCAATTTCCCATCTGCAATTTTATCCTCCATCCATCTTCTTGGTACAGGAACCCACCCATGGGGCCCTCGTCCTTGATCAATTGTATCTCATTACTAGCACCCCATGTAGGCCCAACCATCATTCACTAGGGTACTCGTTTTTGTACGTGTACTTTCAACCCATTTATTCTTTATTCATTTGGTAATTGTATAAAGCACATTTCCAACTCCAACAAGTAGAGTAGATTTTTTTCGTCACTACTAATGGTGTATTTTTCCTTGGCACACAACAACCCATGTCTCCCATGGTTGGGAAATTTAACTTTTACCACCATCTCTACACAACTATCCCTATCATGGCCAAATTACTAACTATCATTGATAACTCTATCTCACACTACCATATTTTGACCTATCCTACACTCCTTTCCAATATCGCCCACTCAAAATAATTCACTCAATATCTGGTCATCCCCATGACAATAGATCATGTTTATGGTTTCTTCCATCACTTATCATCCCCCAACCAAGGGCATTTATTGAGTCCCATATATCTTGAACCTCATCCATGTCGCCAGTTCATCCAACTTTTCCACCATTCAGTTCCTGATACCATTTTTTATCACATTGGTGTCAAGAGGCCCTTTGCTTCTTCCAATCGTGCTCCCTTCCTTGTTGACATCAACACTAGTTTCTAGGAAGGTGGAAATATATTGTCTCTCATTTCGTTATTAATGAGAAATCTCGGATGACACAGAAAGAGGCCACATTTCTCTCTGATATTGTTGGCCCCCATAACATTCCAATCCAACAACAGTTTCACGTTACGGTAAGTATTACTATGCGATGATTTTAGTTTTTAGTAGAAACCAAATACTTTGAATTTGATAGGCCACCAATACCAATTGTTGGCCCTTGACCAAGTTTTTGGAATTCTTGGTCATGTTTGACCTATTTTGGAACTTCGACAGGCTGTCGAAGGTGGAGCACAAGACGAAGGAGATATTGAGATATCTCGGCCCCTTTTAGGGCCCTTTTTGGGATTCAGGATTATGTTATGGGTATGGGAATGTCAGCCCATGGGTTTACCCATGATTAAGCCTATTTTCTATGTATAAATAGAGACTAAGGTGATGTCATGAGCACGAATGGCTAAGTGCTAGAGTTGGATCTGCGTGATCAAGAGTTGTAAGTGCTTTGGTGCATACTATGTGAGACTTGCAAAGATAAGTGCAAGTCATTGCAAGAGACTGTGGAAGGCTGTGTGCTTATATCTACTTGGGGAAGGAGGATATACTGATTTGCGTATACCCCTGTCCTCTGTGGAGTAGGGTTTTGGAGGCTCTGTGCATGTAACTAATTGAAGATGCTAATAAAAAAGACAAAGAATTGGTGGACGTAGCCCCAGGGTGGGGGGTGAACCACGTACATGCTGTGTTGTTATGCTTTGTGTGATGTATTGATGTGTTTATTTTCTTAGTGATTTAATATAGATGAATTATTTGTTGATGCTTAATGATTAATAATATGGATGGATGTTAGATCTGACTGATATACATATGCTTAGTTCTTGAATCTACTAGATCTGATCTGTTTCGTCATGATAATATGTGCTAGAGAGGAAAATTAAAGTTGCATTCCTTATTTGTTTTCTAGAATATCATTTATATTACCTATATATTTTCTCAAACCATCCATGGCATCACCAAAAACCATGATGCTATTGTCATCATCAATTATCTACATTGCCTTCCAATTTAAATAGCGAATGGATGTGTACTATGTCTTTTTTGTTGAGGTAATTATTTGAATTCATGTTATGCTTGATTTTAGTGATTAGAATTATGTTGGTATTTCCCTTATTTTGAACCATTTATTTGAATTATTTCCATGCTTAACTTCATTGATTTGAATTATGTTGGTATTTCCGTTATTTTGAACCATCCATAACATTCCCAAGAACCTCACATTAGTGCCATCCTAAATTATCTAGAATTTTTTGTAAGAGCCTTTGTTCTTAAACTAGATTTGTAGAGAATTTTTCTACTTCAAAGGTATTCTTTGAATTCTTGTTGTACTTGAATTGTGTCATTATTCCATTATGTATTTTCTACCATCATTTTTTAGAAGATGATATTCAATAATGTTCCTTTGATTCCTTAGTTATTTATGTTTCTTTTAGGTTCATGTGTTCACTGTTTACGGAATGTTCACTATTGACTGCAATAGTGAAGAGATTTGGATTTGCGGAGCATCTACTTCTCTTTTTGAGAGGCATGAAATGAAATATCTATGCGTTCTTGATTTAGAATCCTGTGGTTCATAGAAATTTGGATTTCACTTTTTCTATTGTTGCAATCAATTAAATAATTATTTAATAGAAGTATAATGATGAAATCACTTATTTTTTTCTTGCAGGGATCACAAATAAATATTTATAGATTAATTCAATAATTTACTCACATATTTGGGGTTTTATAGAAAATAGGCGTGCACTACAAATATATATTTTTAATTATCTTCATAATTCTATAGAAAACATACTACAATGGCATGGATTTCCTCTAGTGTAACAAGGAAAATATTTGGAAGCATTTTAATTCTATAGAATTTTATTTTACAATTATGCTTATGATCTTTGAATATTTGATTCTCTGCTTTGATAATGTTAAGGTGATATTTTGGATTTACTAATTTCTCTACTAAACATAAATTTGATGGGAAATATAATATTTTATTTAATACATTTTTTTTATGAAATGTGTAGTTATTTTATTATTGACAATTAAAATGTAATTTCTTTTGAATATTTTCATGGTGGAAGCGATGCATGAATATATACTCTTCCAATTGAAATTAATACCAACCCTTTAAAATTTATCACTACTCTAAAATTCCAGGATTAAACATGTTGATTTGGAAAAGTGAGACAACTATCTCACCCAATGAGAATCTTAGTGATGTTGTGTAATCCAATCAACTGACATGACATAATGGATATCATCGGCCCATCCATTGTGTAAGAATGGAAGGGTTTTTTAATGTTAAATGAAACATCAATAAAAGTTGCAATAATTAGGATAATGACAACACTTGCTAAAACGAAATCACAATTTTATATGTATAAATATTTTTTAATAATAAATCTTTAATAATGATATATATGTGTGTGTGTGTGTGTGTGTGTGTGTGTGTGTTGGGGGGTGGTGGGTGAGGGAATTCCTTGTATATATAAGGAATTAAGTTTAGCATTCACGCATTTCTTATTAGTCCCTGCCAAAGGCCAGGACTCAGAGCGATCGATTTATTGTTGACCGCTAATTACTTTAGCTTTGACTATCAATATTTTTCTTCTTTCTAAATTTGTACATTGGACAAATAAAACAGTTATTTTTTTATAATAATTAAATTATTTTTATGAAAGAAGCTATTGGCCAACAATTTCAATTTCTTATTGCCCATATGCATTTTTCCTAGGTTAGATAACATAAGTTTTGCTGACATACATTTTTTCATGTTAGATAATAGTACAAGTTACATAACCTAAGTTTCAATATATTATAACTTGATTGCCATGAAATTCATTGATTATTTCTGACTTCTTTAAATAGTTTCTAAATGGATTTAATGACTGCTTTAAATAGTTTCTGAACGACTTTAATGGTGATGCATTATATCCACTAGCAAACCAATCTGTGTATGCTTATACCTGTGTGTATGCTTATGCGGTGACTTTTGGCAACATTGAACTCCTTTTCTCCACTGCCACTCCACCAATCTGTGTGTATGCTTATGCGGTGAGTTTTAGCAGCATTCAACTCCTTTTCTCCACTACCACTCCACCCACTGTGCCTGTATAAAATGGAAGATCCAGATTAAGGGATCGCAATAACATGGAAGATCCAGATGGGATGTTGGCTAGTGTTGCCTAATGCATTGAACAGTTGCGAAAGACTACATCAACAGTGCAAGAAAAGGAAAGTTCCTTGAATCAATTATTGTATCTGATCAATACACGTGAAAATTCTTTTAGTATTGTTGGTGCCCATTCTCAAGCAGTGCCTATATTGGTTTCTCCTCACATCTGGATCTCTTGGAGTGAAATTCATGCAGCTACAGTATTAGGATCTCCCTATAAAGAAGAGGAATTAAGGGTCAAAGTGTTTCTTGGAGGGTGCATCCCACCTTTGCTTGCTCTTCTCAATTCTGGTTCAACAGAAGCTCAACTGGTTGCAACAAAAGAAATACATGCGGTCCCCCACGGTGCTGCAAAGGATAATGTTGGTTCAAAATTTTTCTCAACTGAAGGTGTTGGTCCCTTGGTTTGGGAGCAACTTCGACCAGGCCATAAGATTGGGAAATCTGTGGATGGCCTTCTTACAAGAGCATTGAAGAATATTTGTAGCAATATAGAGGGGTTTTGTGCCGGTAACAATAGGAGTAGGAGGTGTGGATATCTTAGTAAAATTACCCATGTATCTACCAAAGTATGCTTATGTATCTACATTGGTAATTTTACTAGATACGGGAAAGCCTGTGTGTATGCTTATGCTTATGTATCTACATGGGTAATTTTACTAGATACGGGAAATCCTGTATGTATGCTTATGTGTATTTTCAAGAATTAATTTGTAGCTATCACAAATTTGGTATATTGCAGAGGCTACACTGTGCCCAAGTATGTTGTGCATCTGCATTTAAGAGATAAGGCTGACATTTATAGTTATGGGATCATGGTTCTTGAGATCATCTTGGGGAGAAGGTGCATGGAAGCAATATGGGAGGCCCCTCCGCAACTTCTTCTAGAATGGGTGTGTTTCTATTTTAAAGAATTGTCCATTTGATACTTATAAGGAGAATCTTGTTATACGTGGTATTAGATACTGGTAATTTACTTATATGTTTGGTACTTTAAGTGTATGTTTATTATCAATTAATTATATTAGCAATTTCACACCAGAAGCACACTAGACACACCAAGCAATCTCACACCAAACATGACTCATGCTTGCCGATTTCAGAGCTCACACAATATAAACCCATTTTTTTTTAAACAAAAAAACATTGTGCATAGACTCTCACCATATAAAGTTTAGAGTACCAAGAGATGTAAAGTTGAGAATCTGAAATTACCTATGCACACATTAAGTGGAATCAATAGTTGTCGTAGACATTATAGTAATTCTTTCTATTCTCATAACGGAGCTTAACAATACATAACAAAACATTGTACTTGTACATTACCTCCCCAGTTCTAAAGTTGTGATCCCATTAAATAAAACTTCGTTGTATGTTCATTTTCTCCCATGGAAATAGAATGAAAAATCCATAAAAAAGGGCATAATCAAAAGGTGATTCATAAAGACTACGTTCCTGAACAACAAGATAGCATAAGGGTTTGATCAAAAGGGAAGAAAGCATGGTAAAGACAGATTGACAGGCCCGATAGAAATTGCACGTGTAAGGAAGGTATTGTTAAGATAGAGAATTGGTCTGAATGGTAGTATAGACCTCAAAGTTCTATCAGATAGGAAATTCCATGTTGGTTACTTAATGAGAATATACACAGGCTATGTTTCTCCATACAATCTTGATTTTTAAGGAGACAGTAATTGTGAGCTATTGAATAGGCTTGGGTTAGGGATGGATTTACTTGGTAAATTCAGGAACCAATGGGCTTACTTAGTGACGAAATGATAAAGGAGATCATTAGCAAATCCTATGGTTGACCCATAAGCATATATAGATGCATAGCCCGATCCAACACCAGTAGCTTCGATAGTATCCCTTGCATATCCATATCCATACCACTTTAATAGCTAGCTGCCCTTTATATAGATGCTACAGTAGAAGGACTAGGTCTAGGTGGTTAAGAAGCATACGTTGATCCTTTTGACCGTAACGATCCAGATAAATACTCATAGTAGATGGGGAAATTAAATATGAAGTGTTCGGTCTCGATCATAGTCGCTTGAAGATGGCAGAGTTTGTAGGTCTTGTCCACCGATGTGTCTTGAGAAACACACGTTCCCTCGATCTCCCCAATCTCAATTAGTTGTTTGCCCATCGAGAAATTTGAGAAGCTTAGTAAAAGAGGAGCATTCCTCTTCCCAAATAGAAGGATAGATGGTATTTATAGTTACCATTCCTATGCAGAGATGAGTATAAATAATGTTATAATAGTGGTGGATAGAAATTGATATCATCTTTCCGGAGGTTTACCAACTAGAAGGTTCCACAGATAAGAAGAAGACGGTCTGTCCTCATGCCAATAAAGCAGTCTCAAAAATGTTCCACAACATGAGTCTAGATCTGAATCATCCGGATGAGAAGAGTTTGAAAGCTTCGCAGCTCCTGGATCAGATTGTTGCAGGTTGGACATGGAAGCTAGGAAAGGAGCTCTTGTCGAACATGTCAGGGAATAGAGACAAAACCTATTGACGGGGGAAACACTCCACTTAATTGCATCCATCTTACATATTTCAGTGAAATAAAGTATTCCCGCACTGTGTATCACTCCACTTGGGAACATTCATGATTTCACCTTTCCTTCGGGCTCAGTAAATCTATTTCAGTGACTCAATTCGTTCAATTTCATAGATGAATGAATACCCGCAAAAAACATGACTATGTTTCAAGCATAATACAACGTATGCCAAATTCAGGTTTGGAAAACTATAATGTGGGCCTCGTGATTGGAAAATCCTCCATTGTAGAGAAGCAATAACTTTCAAGCAAAGAGGCGTCAGATTTTTCTTTCTGCACAAATAAAATCTATTGACCCATCGCAGAGAGGCTGGATTCACAACAGAACTATGTGCATATCATGCATACACTATATACTGAGTAATCTATGAGTACCATAAAAAATAAATAAATGAAAAGGGCAAAGCCGCAAATCTATATCTCTTTAGCACTAAACTCCAATTTTCCTAGTTTCCCAAATTTGCCTTTGGATTTGTCCAAACCCTAAAATCAAATATTACCATCTAAATGTTATAATCATTATATACAGTCCACAACCCTATTTAGCTTGATATGCTCCAGATATTTTCTTGGCTCTGAATTGGTCCATGTATCCTCCAACTCCAACTTGGGAGAGACAAGACATATATTTTTTTCTCTTTCCATGCAATTTCTACTCAACTTGCATCACATCTAATTGTTATGATCATGGGCTTGCCTAATTGGATTCTTTGAAACCTTGACATATCTTCGAGATCCATTGTACATAGATTAAGCGAGGCTTTTTTATGCATCGTACAAAGGTATGTTCTGTATCCTCACTTACCCTCTTGGACCAGCTCTAGCTTGGTCCATGTAGCCCCCCCTCGCCAAGTATGGATGAAGAAACAATGCTTGATGTCTAGATTCAAGGCTACTCAAATTTCATTTTAAAATTTGACCAAAACCTCAAACCCTACAAGTTCTAGAAGGATATGTCAGCCTAGAAGTTTCCAGGCATGTCCATCCATACACAACAAAATCCATTCTGAACCTACACTAGGCTATCCATCAAATAAGCAGAGTGTTTGATTAAGTTCAAACAAAATCAATTAAAAAAATTGCAAACTCTTGGTACGCTATTCTTATTCATGTTTAACTACTCAGACCATTAGGCATCGAAATTTACCCTATAAACAAAGAACAGTACCACCCTTAAATAATTAAAAGTAAAAACCCATTAAAATTAAAGGCTTTAATAACAAACAGACTCAATGCATATGATTTTTTTTTTTCTAAATACATGAAAAAAGATGTAGCAGAATATCGGCAATAAACTGACTGCAATCAATAACTCTGTTTCCCACAATAAGACATCAAATAGCCATTTGGAAAACTATAATGTGGGCCTCATGATTGGAAATTCCTCCATTGATCAGAAGGGAGAAGTTTCAAGGAGAGAGATGCCATAATTTTCTTTCTGCACAAATAAAAACTATGAATACATTGCACAAAGGCTGGATTCACAACAGAACTATGTGCAGAGTATGCATACATTGCATACTAAAGATTAATCTTCAGAGTAAAATATCAAAAAAATGAAAAGAGAACACAAGCAATGTGGGTGTCTAGCGCCTACGCACTGAGCGAACAGGATTTGAACCTGCGCTTTCCAATGATATTCATGGCCACTCTCCACCACTCATGCCTTTTAAATAACATGTAGAATTTAATAAAAATGTGAAACACTTGGCTTCCCACTACTAAGCAATAACAACGTGTTATATTTCATATGCACCAAGCCCACGCACACTACTGATAAGTGAGAAATGTGGACGACATTCCTCCATATATGCACCACATGAACACTTCCCTAACACTTGTTTATATTGTTGTCTAAAGTTGTAAAGAAGCTTCTCGGTATCTCATGCTTCTACTAGACGAGGTCATACTCTATCCTTCAGATCTAGAATTCTAGTATTTTTTTTTTATTATTATTTTGATGTTATGTAATTGAAAACGTATTTCCATACTTAACTGCTCTCAACACAATAAATGAATTTATTAAATAACAGTTTGCAGCAGAGGAGTAGGGGTTGATGTCTTATATATATAGGAACTCCTTAGGTTAGGTCTCCTGACCTGACTCTTAAAACGTATATCTACAATAAGAAATGTCACATATGTGCAAAACAACCATTAGAAAACCTCAACAAAACACTACACATCAATTAACAATATCTCCAATAATTAAATTGTGTGCATAGACTTCATGCACCTCTATCTTATTAACCTCATGTTTAATCTAAATTGTGTTTTAAGCATAACGTTTGGCCTGCAGGCATGAGCCAAATCAACTTAATGGTTTTATGGTTTTTCTGCATTTGTTTGAGAAGTTGTATGCTTTTCCTAACATTAATGTAGCTTCAATGGTATTATGGCTTGGATAGGTCTCCTAACTTCAAATCATTATTGGATGCCCTTCCATTTCTCAAAATGCCAAATTACAACTTTCATCTTGTAGCTTGGTTCACCAGGTGCCTACGGTTCATATTTTGTTGAAAACGATTGGTTAATATTTGATGAAAGTTGTTCGCCCATGGGATTTCAACCTTGGTTATTCCTATCAAAATCTTTAGGTACCCCATGTTAGCCAACATTCTTAGATAACATTTATTGGAGACTAATGTACATAATTGAACATTATGGGCGTTGGGTTCCTAAAGCCAAGACAACCCAACCCACTTAGTTGGGTCGAGTCTCAAGACTAATTTTAAAGAAGACTTATTACATAGAGATAATTTTAAGGCAAAGATCTCCCTTTTGTATCACATTTGGTTTCCCTTTAGTGGGAGATGAAAGACTTGTTGAAGCAGTAGGTCATGAGAATTGGGGATGCTACCTTTTGCATTTGATTTCCCAGCATGATATTGTTCCTTGGATGCTTTTTGCACCCCTTGACTGCTATTTTTCCGTGTTGGCATAGCAAAGTCCCATATTCTTCTATTCAAGAGGCTTGTAGGACATCTTGTAGGATTCTTCTTAATAATGTCCTGCATTGTACTTCAAACTCTGTGTTTGATTCTCAAAAGTGGTCAGATGGGGTTACAAAGAGAAGCCCATACAGACCTGTTGGCACTTACATGTTCTGCTCATCAATCCATGGCGCAACTTGTATTGACAATTCTGACACCGTTTTGAAGATGCTTCATTTGACAATGTAGCCATGAAAAAATTTCAGATAATACTGTAGAGGACTGTTTTTCAGAGCATATAGGGTATGGTTTGGTTTTGAAACGTGTCATAGAAAACTCCATAAGTGGGAGAAGATTTGCAAATCCTGATTCAGAAATCT
>JZKD02S0844172.1:121719-144087 GCA_000966675.3 Picea glauca | reverse complement strand
TGGGTTAGGTAAACAAGGATGAAGGGATAAAGGTAACGAAAAAATGTAAGATTAAATTTTCTTAAGTGTTGATTTTATTGATGAAGTGGAATTGGACATAGTATCCCTTGATGTATGTGGAGTAGTGTTTGGAAGCCCCTACATGTATATGAGGGATACAATATTAATGCAGAGAGCCAACCAATATCGATTGATCAAAGGTGGGAATCCTTACATCATTAACACACATAAAGTCAAGTCAAATATCTCACTGGTAAGTGCCAACCAAGCCAAGAAATTGATTAGTTCTAGTAATAAATACATGCTACTTTTCTTAAGAGAAAATTACTCCGATGATGAGTCAATGAGAGTGAAGTAATACCTTGAGGGATGTACTAAATAGAAGAAACATTTGTTGGAGGAGTTTCTACAAGAATACCAAGGATTTCTCAAGGAGCCTAAAGGGATACCACCCAAGAGGAATGTGGAGCACTAAATATAGTTATTGCTAGAATCCTCATTCCCAAATATTGGGAGGTATAGACTGTATTTTCTAGAAGTGAAGAAGAAGTTGCAACAATTTTTGGAGCAGGGTGTGATTCGACCAAGTACCTCACCTTGTGGTTCACCCACCATAATTGTACCCAAGAAGGATGGGAATTGGAGAATGTGTATCAATTACGGGGAATTGAACAATATTACACTAAATAATCAATACCCTCTGCCAAGGATTGGTGAGCTGTTGGAATGGTTGGGAAGTAATTTTTGCATTCTTTTTGTTAGGTTAGGTTCAATTTTTAATGAGATATTGGTTACTGTATGAGGTGTAGTCAAGGGTTAGACATGTGTGATAGTTGGTGAAACTCTCGTGGTTATATTTGGAATAATTTGTGAAGGATATTGTGAAAGATTAATAGTTTGAATGGTTGGGAAGTAAATTTTGCATTCTTTTTGTTAGGTTGGGTTCAATTTTTAATGAGATATTGGTCTACTATGTCTTGGTTAAAATGGTAAGTCCTTCCATTTAATTTTTTTTTACTTTAGATAACCAAAGTTTTCTATTAGATATGACTTACAAGTTATTGCATTTAGTTAATATTTATAATAATAATTAACTGAATTTAAAATTTAAACTTAAATTTTGTTATTGTGATCCTATCAATTACTAATTCCTCTAAATCAAATTTTATAAAAAAGACAAACAAACATAAGTTATAAGTTCAAATCCAGAGGGGTATCTTTGCTTTAAAAGAATCCATTGTCCCACAAATTGTCTCACTTAACTAAGACCTTAAAAATTGATGATGATGATGATTATTATTATTATAATAAATAACCATGTACTAAGAAGAATTTATACTTTTTCATGCAACTATTTTAAATTAGCTTTTAAATTATGTTTCATCTATTACGATTGTTTGTTGTAATTTTTTTTTAATAATATCAAGTTTAATATAAAAGTCTTTCAAAAGGATTTAGGAGTAGAGTTTTTATTAGTTTTTATTTAGATTTTTTTTTTCATAATTTCTATTTAAAAGTCATTTTTTGTAAGCACTTAATAATTATTGTATTGTGTGCATTTTTTTATTGGTTGCATTTTTTTATTGGTTGTATTTATTTTTTATTTTATTTTTTTAAACTATATTATTCAAATGAACAAAAACAAGTTTAATTTTTATTAGTTTTATATATTTTTTATTTTATTTTTTCAAATTATATTATTTAAATTGAAAAAACAAGGTTGATTTGTTTTCCATGTTATAATATATATTATCTAATTTACTTTGACTTAGTTTCCTATTTCTCAAATTGTTTTTCTAAGTAAAAGCATGTTTCAATTATGGCAATTAAGAACACATTTTTAACTAATTTTGGGTTTTGTTATTTTAGTTTGACTTTTTTCAATTTTATTAAATAAAAGCATGTTTTCAACCATAACCACAAAAAACATTTTTTTTTAATCTTAATATAAAACTTTTTACCCAACTTATTAAATAAAAGCTTGTTTTCCACTATATTTTATTGAAAACACCTCTCTAGTCACTATATTTATTGAAAACACCTCTCTAGTTACTTTTAGATTTTGTTGATTTTAATATTTTTATTTTTAAAATATTTAAAACTTTAACATTTATTCTTATTTACAATGCAATACCTTAATCTCATCTTATCTAAAGATTCGGAGATTAACTTTATTAATAAAATCTCTTTATAATATTTACTAATGAATTCAAAAATCTCTTTATGAAATGCATTTCTCACCCACTTTTCACCAAAAAGAACATTCATTCATTCTATAAGTAAATACATTCCATCTTATCTAAAAATGCTAAGGTTAACTTTATTAATGAAGTGCCCTTAGAATATTTATTAATTAATTCAAAAGTCTCTTTATAAAATGCATGTCTCACCCACCTTTTACCAAGAACATTCTTTAAATGAGCCAATGCATTACATTGCAAAGTGTAATGCATGAAATTAATAACCATTACATTCATGAATTTGAGTATTTGGAATTGAATCTCTTCTCTATGTTTAATTAATCCATTTAAATGCAACTAGACCACCCTTTGGTAAAATTATAACACGACTCTTCAAATAATTGTAGAATACCTCATGCAATAAATTACCAAAACAATCATTTGACTCTCTTCTCTACGTTTAATTAACCCATTTAAATGCAACTACAGAACCCTTTGGTAAAATTATTACACGACTCTTCAAATAATTGTAATGTACGTCATGCAATAAGTTACCAAAACAATCATAATGGTTTACCTTAATGCAAGAGATTTATAATGGAGTTCGATTTCATTTGGTGCGTAAAATATTAAGGAAACTATATTTTGAAAAAACACACAACAATCATTATGAGATGCACATCCAATTCACTACAACAATAAAAATAATAATGTTAAGTTTATAGACGAAGCTTCATGATAAGCATAAATCTCTATATACTGATTTAGATTGGATCATTATATTATTTTTCATCTAGCACAATACTTTTTGGGTGGAAAAATTGGAGGAATCAATTCGTAGGGCTATTTCGACAATTGGTCCAAATTTGGAAATTTGGGTCCAAAAAACCATTCGAAATATTTTGGAGCCATTTTGAGGCATCAAACAACACTTTTTTTTATCCAAAACCTATTGTGCATGAAGCCTCTATATTCTACACACTGATACCTTTCCAACGATGCATATCGTTTGTCAATCAAAGTTCGTATGAGAAAGTTATGCCTCCCACAACTTGACCTAATGCATTGATCACCATGGTGTGAGTGAATGCCAAATCAACCTCCATTACTTAGACATGTGGGGCTAGTCACGTAGTGGATTTGATCAGAACATTCTAGAAGTTCCAAAGACTTATCACAATTAAAGGTTGAGGAAGTCAAAACCCTACCCCTATATGGCTATAGGGCCATGTTAAATACTGAGCCATTAGGAGGAGAAGGCGTTTCGTTATTTTGCATTGTATCTTGTTCCATAACCAAGTAGAACATCTGAGAGTGGTATTCTGTGAGCATAATATAGGAGAAGAGAAATCTTGTAGCATCCATAAATGCCACAGGTCAAAGAAAACTCCATGGAGAGTGCCTCTTTCTTTGTACTTGGGTCATTTCTATACCAGAGAAAAGATATAACAGAGCAACCTCAACTTCTAGTTGGGTTTTCTCTTGTATTGGGTTTCCTAGGTCATATATTGTGTTTATTTGTGGAGGGTGTCATTTATTTTATTGTTTTCTATTTTTTGTATTTGATCTATTTCATGCATAAGAAAAAAAACATCAGTAACCAAATATTCTAGAAATCTAAAGGAAAAATAACCTTGATAATAAAGATTTCAGTTATTTATTAGATCTATTGTGATGAACTGTTCCAGTGGAATATCCACAACATTTTACAGATTATATTGGTATTAGAACAGGTTTATGTTTTGCTCATTTGTGGGAATTTGCAGGATCTAGGAATTGGCTTAAAGAGAAGTCATGGAAACCCTAGTGATAGTAGAAGATTGTGTTCATAACAATGCTTGAGATCCAACAAAAGATATATTTGAGAGGTTGGAAGCACATGTTTCAGACATCCATCATAATATGAACCTCCTCATAGTGGCTCTAGCAAGAAAGCTCGAACTATTCAGAGATGACATAGGCTCTAACTCAGAGAATAGATTGGAGGGGAAATTGGAAGATCAGGAAGAATCACTAAAGGAGTCGTTAAAAGAGTCCAAGAAAGAGCATGTTAGAGTTTGAGTGTCATGAACTCTTCATAGTCCCTATTAAATATGGAAGCGTAAATGGACACACATCCATACCAAGGTGAGATTAATGCATCAAAATTGAATCATTGGTTGCAAAACATAGAATTTTATCTTAGAATTCACCATATATATGAATAACAAAAGATTTAATTTGCTAGATTGAAGTTAGAGGGCTAGGATTTAACCTGGTGGGAAATCCACATGAAAATACTTAGGTCGAAGGGTGATCCCATAATAACTAGGTGGGAGGACTTCAAAACCCTCATCAAGTCCCACTTATACCCTATCGGGTAGGTAGAAGAAAAATGGATCTAATGGCCTTACTTCAGGAAGAGGTAGGGGAAGAGTGTAGAAGAGTACACCACTGAGTTAAAAAATATGGCCATCATGCAAAGTATCTCTCCTAAGAACCCATATGTACTCCTCAAGTATCTAGGGGGTTTACATAGTCATATACGAAATAAGGTGATGCTCTCCAAACCAAGGATAGTGGATGAGGCATGTGTACATGAACAATACCTGGAAAACATAGCCAAAAATAAGGGGCAACCAAGTGCTTCAAAGTAGAAAGAGCACCAGGAAGCTTCCAAGGATGGGAAGAAGAAGTAGAAAGGGGAAAATATAAGAAGACAACAACCATTGCAACATTGATGGTCACACCAAGGAAATTTTTTGGAAATTGCATCTAGAGATAAACTCGAAGAAATGCAAGAAGGAAGAAAAGAAAAAGAACCTTCTAGCCATAGATTCAAGCAATCAGGTTGAAATTAAATCAGATGTAGATGAAAATATTGTCTGCAAATTTGTGCATAAGGAGGTGAATATGAGTAGCCTTCATTACTAGGAAGAGAAGGACATTACCAAGCTCTTCAATATAGATGCTCTATTCAACTCTGTTTCACAAGATATTCTCACCGCAGCAGATCTGGTCAACAATATTGGATTGGATGTTCATGATTATCCTATCCCCTATCCATTAGGCTAGGTAAACAAGGATGAAGGGATAAAGGTAACGAAAAAAATGTAAGATTAAATTTGCTTAAGTGTTGATTTTATTGATGAAGTGGAATTGGATGTAGTGCCCCTTGATGTATGTGGAGTAGTGTTTGGAAGCCCCTACATGTATATGAGGGATACAATATTAATGCAGAGAGCCAACCAATATCGATTGATCAAGGGTGGAAATCCCTACATCATTAACACACATAAAGTCAAGTCAAATATCTCACTGGTAAGTGCCAACCAAGCCAAGAAATTGATTAGTTCTAGTAATAAATACATGCTACTTTTCCTAAGAGAAAATTAGTCTGATGATGAGTCAATGAGAGTGAAGTAATACCTTGAGGGATGTACTAAATAGAATAAACATTTGTTGGAGGAGTTTCTACAGGAATATCGAGGAGTTCTCAAGGAGCCTAAAGGGATACCACCCAAGAGGGATGTGGAGCACTAAATATAGTTATTGCTAGAATCCTCATTCCCAAATATTGGGAGGTATAGACTGTATTTTCTAGAAGTGAAGAAGAAGTTGCAACAATTTTTGGAGCAGGGTGTGATTCGACCAAGTACCTCACCTTGTGGTTCAACCACCATAATTGTACCCAAGAAGAATGGGAATTGGAGAATGTGTATCGATTACAGGGCATTGAACAATATTACACTAAAGAATCAATACCCTCTACCAAGGATCGATGATCTGTTGGACTAGATGCAACATGCTAAGTACTTCACTGAGTTTGATTTGAAATCAAAACATCACCAGGTATGAGTAAAAGGAGAAGATACCTATAAGACTTCCTTCAAGGAAATAAAAGGTTTGTATGAGTGGTTGGTTATTCCATTCAGTTTATGCAATGCATCAGATACATTTATGAGACTAATGAATGATTTTTTATGCCCTTATCTAGATTCATTTGTTATTGTTTATTTGGATGATATATTGTCTTATAGCTCTACTTGGGAGGAGCACATATCACATCTTATGTAGGTGTTAGAGACTCTGAAAAATCACCATCTATTGGCCAATCTCAAGAAATTTGAGTTTGATCAAAAAAATTTGGTGTATTTGGGGTATGTGATCAGTGGAGGGGATCTTAATATAGATTTCTTAAATATGTAGTCCATCATGAAATGGCCAATTCGTACAAATTCCACTGAAGTTAGGAGTTTTTTTAGGGAAACAAAATACTTGCAGAATTTCATAGCTTCATTTTCAAAGGTAGTTGTACCACTCCATGCCATAATAGATAGTGGCAAGAGTTTTTAGTGGGGAACAATTAGTATAAGGACTTTTATGAGCTAAAAAGAAATATTAGTCAATCACCAGTGCTTGCACTACCAAACTTGTAGAATTCCTTTGAAGTGGAGATAGATGTAGGTATTCCATGCAAGTAGTACTAATGCATAGAGAAATGCATGTATGCTATCATTTTGAAGTGTTTGATGGGGAATTTCTCAAATAACCTACCTATGACAAGGAATTATATGCCTTGGTATAAGATGATGAAAATTTGAAGCATTATTTGATGGGAAAGGAGACCATCATCCACATAGATCACCATCCACTACAGTATTTGTAGGCCCAGAGTAAGCTACAACAAACTAGGCATTACAAGTGAATGGTCATAAATTATAATAAGGGTAGCACAAACAAGTTGGTAGACATTCTTTGACGGCCACCCACATCCAATATTACAACTTTGGGAAGTGTAATGCATGTGGATTTTTTTACCCATAATGCATACAAAGAGGCATGCATACAAAATGAGGACTTCAAGGAGGTGTATCAATGACTACAGGGACAAATTGATATAGAATAATGTGATGGAAAATATGATTATCTTTCCATAATTGTTTACTCTAAAATCTTGACAAGCTCTGTGTCCCTAAAGGTGAATGATTGTAGCTTATCAGAGAGGCTCACATCTATGAGGTTGCAACACATTTTGGTGTTGGGAAGATAGTTTCTAACTTACAGAGGTATGTGTATTGGCCCATAATGCAAGAAGATGTAGCATGATATATTAGAGGATGTATACATTGTTGTACCAACAAGCCCAGTAATAGGAAGCAAGGTCTATACCATCCCTTAATTGTACCCACTTGACCTTTGGAAAGCATTTCCATGTATTTTGTGGGAGGTTTATTGATTCGGATTTAGAAGTGGAACAAACTGATTAATAGAATGAATACAATGAAATACACAAAAATATATAAGAGAACACAAAAATACAGTGAAACCCAACTTCTATTACTGAATAAGATAGAAAAACATTATAGAACACAAATTGGAAAGATGGGGTAGCTTATATCTAAAACGAAAGAGATGTTGGCTACGCTTCATTCATAAGAAAAAAATCTTTACATCACACTCCATTGCATGCTTAAAGGGTTTCCTTCACCTTAATTATATATGAGAGAGTGAGAGGAGAACAATTCCCATGATTCATGGGGGATAACTTGGAATAAGTTTATAAAATGCTTAGAAAGATATGTTGGCTACGCTTCATTCAAAAGAAAAGAATCTTTACATCACAATCCATTGCATGCTTAAAGGGACTCCACCTTAATTATATATGAGAGAGTGAGAGGAGAACAATTCCATGTTGCATGTGGGATAAATTGGACTAAGTTTATAAAATGCCATAGGCATGTAAAATACTAAGACTTCCTGGGTGGTCACCCGTCCCAGTACTACTCTAGCCTGAGCGTGCTTAACTACGAAGTTCTAATGGGATCCAGTGCATTAACTTTATGTTGTAGGCATGTACATAAAACCACTAGGAAATCATTACATGATGTCTGTAATTAACAAATGAAGATGAAATTAGATTCCATTCCCCATCAAAAGGGTGAATATCATGGTTTATCAAAACCACAAGCTCAAGATGGTGATTCAGTGAAAAAGGTGGATGGCCACCGAGATCCATCTGGATCATTCCTCCCCCCTTAGGAAGCAATGGTCCCCATTGCATCAAGTTCCCTTGGGAGACAGGGATACTTTCACTAAATATGAATCTTGGTGCATTGCTTGCCTTACTGAAGAAGTTGTCCTACTTAGCTTGTTGAAGGCTGTCATGAACCTGTTGTTGGAGGGGTTGGATCCATTCAACCAATATAGCTTCATGATCTACCTGAGTCTGGGAGGAATCAGTCAGTGAAGATGCACCATGAAGAGTATGAAGGGTTATGTTATAAACTTACTTGATTGGGAAGTGTGGAGGCACCCTCGTAGGTGCAACAAGAACATCTTGGTACTCTTCTACAATATTTTCAATCTTCTTTTGCTGGACATAAAGGTCTTGGACTGAGGCTGTAGTGGTTGTAGTGTCCTTATCTTCACCTTATGATTGAATTATGAAGAGGCTAAACTTTGTAGTATGAGAGATTAGATTGTGGCATTGTTTTGGTGGGACAATAGTCGAAACTACCTCTCGTATCTGGTATAGATGACCCCCCATAGTAACAATGATGCTATAGGGTCGAGACTCATAAACGACATGAAACCTCCACATATATCTATGACCTAATAGAAAATCACATACTTCCAGTGGGGAGACATCACACAATACCTCATCCTTGAAGGGCTTCATGTCGTAGGACAGACGACACTGCTGGAAGACACAAAGATCTTGACCCTGGCGAAGCCACCCAATGTTGTATGGTTGTGGGTTTGGTGTTGTTGGCAAATCCAATTGCTTGACAACCTCTGCTGATATGATTTTATTTTGTCTTCCTCTATCAACAATAAAATGTAGTGGGGTCCCCTTCACCCACATCTGTGAATGGAAGAGTCGCTCCCCCTCCTCAAGATCCTCTTCTGGTTGGATTCTTGCAGCTGCAATAGTAGTAGTGGGTTATGCATCAATGATTTGTCTCCTTTTTGTTATTTTCTGAATCAGGGTCCAAGTTTAGGTTCAACTCTTTGTCTTTGAGCTCGACCACCAATGACTGTATTTAGAGACAATCATTAGTGTGTCTCCAAGGGATGTTATGGAACACACACCAATTTCTGGTTTCTTTCTTATACTTCATTTTACCCTTCTTTTCCTGCATATGGGACTGGCTCTCTTGAGTTTGGCCTTCCTTGCTCTATCCGTGCTTCTCCCACTTACTCTGCTGCTTAAATTTTTGCTCAATTTTGAGTGCATATCGACAAGAAAGTCCTTGTGAGGAGATGTCCAGAAGATCCATGTTTCTGACGTAGACCTCCCCTGCACCTCGGGCCGAAGTCCGCTCACAGGATCGTTCTTTGTCTCCTTTAAGTTGAATCGGCTCTTTCGATTCCATGCTGGAATCTTCTTTCAATCGATCCACAGGTCCTTTCGAAAGATCCCCTGTGCGAACAACACTAGGCGCGAGATCCACCTTTCTCAAGAGACCACAACGCTATGGCCAAGGGCCTAACCCGAAAGTCCTTGTCACAACTTTGCGACTTCGCAAGTTCGCGAGTCGAAGCTCTCGACTTCTCCTTTCCAATCTTTCGATACCCAAAATGCCGATATGGGTATGGCTCCCTTATGTCAGTTCCCTCCACGCGTGACTACCGGCTAGGATTATCACTAGCACCCCTCGCTACTCACCACTTCGCGAGTTGTAGCATCGAGCTCACATGCTCTTATCTCGCGAGTTCCCTATATGACGTGAGAAGTCAACAGAGTGTTGACTCCTTCCACTATATGATGTGTGTCTCCCTATCTATCACATGGGCCCACAATGTGATTCTGCCACATGTCCCTCATGCTCAACTTCACACTTTGTGACTTCACACCCCAAGTGATGCCTCCTTTGTATCCCGACACCCGAAGTGTCGAGATCCTGAAATCCTCGTTGTTCTCTGTCACAACTCATGACTTCACGACTTCTCCTTCCGAGTCTCTCGACTCTCCAACTGTCGAACCTCGAAATACCGATTTACTGAAATGGTTGACGAAACCCTTTCCCTATACTTATATTGCGTCTCATGATTTTGGGGATCTTGGGACAAAAGTCTCAACCTCCTATCCTCTGAAACATCGAAATACCGAATTCTGACACTCTTCACCAATAGCTGGTCCCACACAAATATTTTCGCCCCTTCGAGACTTCGCACCTCGTGATTTCACGAATCTCGCTACAAGGCTTTCGGTTCTTTAACCCATGAAACCCTGAAATGGTCAATGAAGGTCTGACCTCCGTGTTGACGGGTGTGCCACTTGTCCACTCTCTACGGTCAGATTCTTATGCACCTTCAAACCTCTGAACTCTGAAATAAGCATTCACGAGCGATCCAACGGCCCTCATCGGCTTAGATCCTACAAACCTAACTCTTCTGAGCTTAAATTAGAAAAGAAAAACACTCGTCGTAACCCTCCTTGCTCCTCTGCAAGATCTGAAGGCTCTCAGGACATCGTAGATTCTCCACGGAGAATTCCAATCGTCCGATTCCTCCTTGACAACTCCTGTGAAGTGAACATAGTATTCCTTCGCAAAACTTCTCCACCTGCAAAATGACTTGACTACGCCTCCTTTTCAACACTTCAAGACACTAACTCTTCCGAGCTTTTACCACAAACTTGAGTCTTCAAAAAGACTCCTACACGCACTCCTTGCAACAACTCTTCAAATACTTCCAAGTATTTGAATTCTTATACTCTGCGCACTCTCTTTACAACAACAACCCTTCAATTCTCCCCTGGGTTGATAAGTTCTAACTTACAACCAACCTGCACACATCTTGCACAGTTTCTGTGCTCCACCTGTAGTTCTACAGAAAATGAGAGTAATTTTTATCTCTACTGAGCTTTCAAAGATGAAACTCTGAACCCTTGTCAACGCACTCCTTGCGGACACTTCACTGCACTCCTTGCAGGAATTCTAGCTCAAATAGAGAAACAATTGAAACTCATTCTCTTACTCTCTCTCTCAGAGTCTTCAACCATTAAATATGAAATCATACATTCACACATCAAAGCAAATGAATAACAGAGAGTAAACAAGAATATATCAATCAACATGTACAAACACATAAAGCAATTGAACACCATGAGTATGAACTAAAGATATTTGTATTAATCCAGAACTTTTGTACATGGGTTTTTACTCTACATAGCTCTTTGCTCTCCTATGCTCTCTTCGATTGATAATTGTTGCTAATAATACAAATGATGTAATACGAGGGTGTCTATAGTCGATTTTCCCTCCACTCCTAAAACTGTCTAATCTAGAACTAAATTCTACCTACTTACATTAATTGCCTATAAATGCCTTTACATCTTACAGATGAGAGTGGAACGCTCAAGATCTGTTTACAATATGGAAGTACGCATGCTCTTAACTATTACATTGATGTTTGGTGTATCAAACTTCAAAACATTTCAAACAATTCATCATGTGCCAAAATGCGTTGGCGCTTGTCCCATGCTCACTTGTTGTTGGCAATGCTCCTGCATCATACTCCCTCACTTGAAAATTTTCATGGGCTCCTGTCCATGAGCTCTCGCACGATCTGTCCATGATTTTGGATTTATGCCTCATTTTCCTAGCTGGCATCTTCAACTGGATGTCCCTTCCATTTGACCAGGTATTCAAAATATTCCTTGAGGTTATCAAAATCCAAAGTTTTGACTCTGAACTCCTGCAATAGCAAACATTTCCTGCTCAAAGCATCAACAACTTTATTAGCAGTTCCATAAATATTCTTAATTACAAAAGTAAAGTTATGCATGTATTCAACCCATTTAACATGTATTTGATTCAACTTCTGCTATTGAGTCACAAATTGCAAAGCATGGTTGTCACTGTACAAGACAAACTCCTTAGGAATCAAATAGTGTCTTCGTTTCTTCAATGCCTGAATAATAGAATAGAACTCCTTGTCATATGTGGAGTATTTTATTTTGGCTTCATTCATCTTCTCGCTGAAGTATGCTATCGGTCTATCTTCTTGACTCAAGACTGCCCCTATTGCAAATCCACTTGCATCACATATTACTTGAAATGTCTTTTTGAAATCCGGTAACACCAAAATTGGTTGTTCTGTGATTTTCCTTTTCAACAAATTGAAGCTTTTCTCTGCTTCTTCTGTCCAGTGAAAAGACTTGTGTATCTTCTTCACTGTGTCCATCATTGGTGCACTAATTCCACTGAAATTCTTGATGAGTTTTTTGTAGAAACTAGCCAATCCGTGAAAACTTTGAACTTCAAAGATACTCTTTGGCGATGGCCAATTCTTAATCACCTCCACTTTATCTGGATCCATCCTCAACTTGTCTGCAGAAATAACAAACCCCAAATAAATGAGTTTTGTCTTCATGAATGGGGATTTCTTCATGTTTATCAACAATTTATCTTGCTGTAACCTCCTCATCACTGTAGCCAAATGTTTCATATGCTCTGCCTCTGTTTTACTGAAAATCAGTATGTCATCAAGATACACAATGACAAATTTTCTGATGAAATCCTTTAGGAATTCATTCATCAATCTCATGAAAGTGCTCGGTGCATTTGTTAATCCAAATGAAATGAAAATCCATTCATACAACCATTCATTGGTCTTGAATGCTGGCTTCCATTCGTCTCCTTCTCTCATACGAATCTAGTGATATCCGCTTTTCAAATCAATCTTCAAAAAAAAATTCACTCCACTCAAGCAATCCATCAAATCATCCATTCTTGGCAATGGGAATCTATACCTGATGGTAATATTGTTAATTGCTCTTCATTCAGTACACATCCTCCATCCTCCATCTTTCTTCAGACTGAGCACTGTCAAAACAACACATGGACTCAAGCTTTCTCTAACCAAACCTTTGTCCATTAAATCCTGGACCTGTCTCTTGACTTCTTCATTCTCTTGCAGCGTCAATCTATATGTTTCTTTGTTTGGTAAAGTAGCTCCAGGTATGAGATCAATATGATGACTTACACTTCTGATCGGTGGCAACGAACAAGGTATTTCGTCCACTACTATATCAACGAATTCCTCCAGTAACTCCTAGATTTCCTCTGGTAGATCATCCACTGTTGTGCTGGTCAAAAAAATTTTAGGCTTCCTAGACACAATGAATTACGATTCCTCCTCCTTCTTAACCTTTGTAAGAATTTCCTTCCCACTCATGAGAAGTACAGTGTTGCTTACTTCAAGTTTGACTTCCTTGTCCTTAATCGATAATAGCATGTGAGTTCTCCCATTCTTCTCTAGGGTGTATGTGTTCTTCCTCCCGTCATGAATCACATTCCTGTCATATTGCCACAGTCTACCCAACAATAGATGACAAACATCCATGGGAATGACATCGCACAATATCTTATCGTTACATCCTCCTATCTTAAATTCAACTAAACATTGTTTAGTGACATTTACCTGATGTCATTTTTGTAGCCACGAAACCCTGTATGGACTGGGGTGTTCAATAGTCTCCAGCTCCAGCTTTTCTACCATCTCTGTAGAAATGAGATTGTCTGTGCTACCATTGTCTACGATGACTTTGCATACCCTATCTTTGGTCTTGCAAGCAGTCCGGAAAAGACTATTCCTTTGCACTGGATTCTCCGCCTCCTTTTCTGGTGTTAAGAGAACCTTCCTCATCACTAGTGATCTTCCGCCTTCAACATCCTCTTCCTCAACATTCCGCCTTTGTGCTTCGACAATCTGAGTTTCACCACCTTCTTTCTTCTTATATGGACATTCATAAGATTTTTGTCCATTCTTTCCACACGTGAAGCATTTTATTACTCCACCTCTGCCTCTTCCTCTTCCTCTAATGTGAGGAAAAGTGTTGTTATCAGCATACTGTCCTCTCTGTTCGACATACTGCCCTCTCTGTGAGATTCCACCTCTCTCAGTCTGAGTCTGAGGTTTCTTCCAGTCTTCCTTGGGTTTCTGACTTCTATCCTGGGCAACTGATTTACCTCTGGCTTGACTTCTGCCTCGACCTCTTTGACCTTGCTTTCGGCTCAGCTTCTCTTCAACTTTCAGAGCCATATGATAAGCATCTTCCACCATTAAGATGGTCATCATGCTCATCTCATCTTGAATGTCATATCGTAGACCATTCATATACCTAGCAAAATTTTCATCATCACTTTCGCGATGACCTGCCCTGATGTTTAGTTTGTATAACTCTTTAGTATACTCCTTTACTGACATCAGCTTCTGTCTCAAATTCTACATTCTTCGAAACAAAGTAATTTGGTAATCCCTGGGAATGAATTTCGCCTTCATCTTTGCGACCATTCTATCCCAACTCTTGATTTTCTTCTTGCCTTTGCAACGTCTGTTAGCTTGTAGCTCATCCCACCACAATGTTGCATGTCCTTTAAGTCTTGGTACAACATGTTTGACCTTTTTGTCTTCCTCGACATCTTCATAGTCAAAATATGTGTCTAGAGCTCTAATCTAGTCTAGAAGCTCCTCAACATCCAGGTTTCCCTCATATACTAGAATGCCCATTTTCGCCCTAGCACCCATTCTTGCAACAACCCTGAGTAGGTGTTCATTTGCTGCATCTTCTACCGCAACTTCTTCTCCTTCAAGTCCAGCTTCATCCTCACTTTTGGATTCAATGACATCTCCAACACTAGCTGTGCGCCTATGTGCTGTCTCCACGTCCTCGAGTCTGGTGCATAGGTCACGCATCTCTCTCTCTATGGCGAGATTAGGCATCTATCTACCCCTTCTTCTTGGCATTTCCTTCTCCTCTGGTGGATTGGGTGTTTTCCTGTCTCTTCTTCTTGGCGGCATGGTGAATCTTTCTTTTCCCTACTACAGAAAGAAAATAAATCATTTTGAAGCTCTGATACCAAATGACACAGACCTCCCCTGCACCTTGGGCCGAAGTCTACTCACAGGATCGTTCTTTGTCTCCTTTGAGACAAATCAACTCTTTCGATTCCCTGCTGGAATCTTCTTTCAATTGATCCACAGGTCCTTTCAGAAGGTTCCCTGTGTGAACAACACTAGGCACAATCTCCACCTTTCCCAAGTGACCAGAGTGCTATGACCAAGGGCCTAACCCCAAAGTTATTTTTGCAACTTCGCGATTCGAAGCTCTCGACTTGTCCTTTCCAATATCGCAATACCCGAAATTCTGATACGGGTATGGCTCCCTTATGTCAACACCCTCCGTGCATGACCGCTGGCTAGGCTTATCACTAGCACCCCTCGCTACTCGCCACTTCACAAGTTGTAGCATTGAGCTCACGTGCTCTTATCTCGTGAATTTCTGAGACGCGAGAAGTCAACGGAATGTTGACTCCTTCCACTATATGATGCATGTCCACCTATCTATCACACAGGCCCACAATGCGATTTTTCCACGTGTCCCTCGTGCTCAACTTCACACCCCAAGCGATGCCTCCTTTGTATCCTGACACCTAAAGTGCCGATATCCCAAACTCCTCGCTGCTCTCTGTCACAAATAGCTACTTCGCGACTTCTCCTTTCGAGTCTCTCGACTCTCCAACTTCCGAACCCCGAAATATCGATTTATCGAAATGGTTGACGACAACCTTTCCCCATACTTATATCTCATCTCACGATTTCGAGGATCTTGGGACAAAGGTCTCAACTTCCTATCCTCCGAAACGTCGAAATGATGAATTCCGACACACTTCACCAATAGCTGCCCCCGAACAAATATTTTCTCCCCTTCAGGACTTCACAACTCATGATTTCGCGAATGTCGCTACAAGGCTTTCGGTTCTCCAACCCACGAAACCCTGAAATGGTCAATGAAGGTCTGACCTCCGTGTTGACAAGTGTGCCACCTGTCCACTCTCTACGGTTAGATTCTTCTGCACCTTCAAACCTCTGAACTCCGAAATAAATATTCATGAGTGATCCAACGTCCCTTGTCGGCTTGGATCCTATGGCCCTATTTCTTCTGAGCTTAACTTAAAAAAAAAAAACACTCGCCGTAACCCTCCTTGCTCCTCTACAAGATTTGACGGCTCTTGGGACTTCGCGAATTCTCCACGGAGAATTCCAATCGTCCGATTCCTCCTTGACAACTCCTGCGAAGTGAACACGATATTCCTTCATGAAACTTCTCCACCTGCAAAAGGACTTGACTACGCCTCCTTTTCAACACGTCAAGACACTAACTCTTATGAGCTTTTACCACAAACTCGAGTCTTCAAAAAGACTCCTGCATGCACTCCTTGTGGAAACTCTTCAAATACTTCCAAGTATTTGAATTCTTAGACTCCGCACACTCTCTTTGCAATAGCAACCCTTCAATTCTTCCCTGGGTCGATAAGTTCTAACTTACAACTAGCCTGCACACATCTTGCACGGTTTCTGTGCTCCACCTGCACTTCTGTAGAAAATTAGAGTAATTGTTATCTCTACTAATCTTTCAGAGATGAAACTCTGAACTCTTGTCAATGCACTCCTTGCAGACACTTCACTCCACTCCTTGCAGGAATTCTGGCTCAAATAGAGAAATAATTGAAACTCATTCTCTTACTCTCTCTCTCAGAGTCTTCAACCATTAAATATGAAATCATACATTCACACATCAAAGCAAATGAATAATAGAGAGTAAACAAGCATATATGAATCAACATGTACAAACACAGAAAGCAATTGAACACCATGAGTCCGAACTAAAGATATTTGTATTAATATAGAACTTTTGTACATGGGTTTTTACTCTACACAATTCTCTACTCTCCTATTCTCTCTTCGATTGATGATTGTTTCTAATAATACAAATGATGCAATATGAGGGTGTCTATAGTCGATTTTCCCTCCTCTCCTAAAACTGTCTAATCTAGAATTAAATTCTACCTACTTACATTAACTGCCTATAAATGTCTTTACATATTACAAATGAGAGCGGATTGCTCAAGATCTGTTTACAATATGGAAGTGCACACACTCTTAACTATTACATTGATGTTTGGCGTATCAAACTTCAAAACATTTCAAACAATTCATCATGTGCCAAAATGCGTTGGCACTTGTCCCATGCTCGCTTGTTGTTTGCGATGCTCCTGCATCAGTTTGTTTGGATGTATCTGTGTATACCACTGTGGTACTTCAAGACCAGGTTCCACTCAGAGTCTTTGATACCCAACTTTGAGTGCAAGGTATGAAATATGTTGGTGTAATCTGACACCGTCTTGTCTCTTTTTTCACACAAAGTTGTCCATCTCATGTATTGGTCATCATATTTTTTGAAAGGGTAGAACTCCTCCTTTAGGGCATATACAAAGGCCACCCAAGTGGGTTCTCTCCCAAATAGTGTATATTCATCTGCGGTGTACCTCTTGTAGTAACCTTGCCACCAAGCGATGACATGGGGAAGGGATTTAAGGAGCGTGAAGGTGATATTTTCACTGTTAGAAAATTTTTGGACAGAGTAATAACCTTCTAGAATATTCAACCATTTTTTCTAGAGAATCTACATCTATCTGGCCTTCAAATAAGGGGATATCAAAATTAAATTGTACCTTGAAGGGTCTCGCACTTGTGAAATGGTTTCTTATTGAAGATGCCTCAGCTGCTGCCATTGATAGTCTTCAAAGGATCTGAAAGAAGTCATCCATCATATCGTTCCTTTGTCGCATGAGGGCTTCCTTGAGAAATGTCTTGAAAGGATCCCCTACTATGTCATCTCTCTTTTCTTCTGCCATGGGAGGTCTCTTGGGATAGAGAGAGTGGTTCTCCTCAATCGAAACTAGCTCAATACCCAAATATCTATACCCTGACCTCGTCGGGGACCTGCTCTAAGAAATGACAAGGAGCATACTGCTCTGATACCACTGATCCGGATTTAGGAGTAGAATGAGATGATTAATAGACTGAATATAATGAAATACACAAAAATATAGAACATAACACATAAATATATTGAAACCCAACTTCTATTACTGAATAAGATAGAAAAACATTATAGAACACAAACTAGAAAGATGGGGTAACTTATCTCTAAAAAGAAAGAGATGTTGGATACGCTTCATTCACAAGAAGCTTTACATCACACTCCATTGCATGCTTAAAGGGAATCCTTCACCTTAATTATATATGAGAGAGTGCGATGAGAACAATTCGCTTGATGCATGTGGGATAAATTGGACTAAGTTTATAAAATTCCATAGGCATATAAAATACTAAGACTTCTTGAGTGGTCACCCATCCTAGTACTACTCTAGCATGAATGCTCTTAACTGCAGACTTCTAATGGGATCCAGTGCATTATTTCTATGCTATAGGCATGTGCATAAAAACACTAGGAAACCATGACATGATGTTTGTAATTAACAAATGAAAATGAAATTACATTCCATTCCCCATCAAAAGGGTGAATATCATGGTTTATCAAAAACACAGGATCTAGATGGTGATTCAATGAAAAAGGTGGATGGCCACCGAGATCCATATGGATCATTTACTAACCACACAAAAGGGACATGAATACTTATTTATGGTAGTTTACAGGTTCAAAAAAATGTGCATTCTCATTCCTTGTAAAAAGACCATCAAGGGACGTCCAACAACAAACTTTTTCTTTGAACAAGTATGGGTGCACTTTGGGATACCAATGAGCATCATAAAAAAATAGGAATACTAGATTTATCAATGCATTTTTGAGTACATTGTGGGATACTATGAACAGTAAGTTGAAGAGGTCTACAAAATTCCATCCACATATAGATGGGAATATAGAAGTAGTCAATAGTACTTTGGTTCATATTTTGAGGGGTTATAGTCAAAAGCATCTGAAGACCTTGGATAAAATTTCGATCTATATACAACACTCGTATAATAGATGAGTCCACACTTCTATTGGTAAGTCACTTTTAGTAACTTTCTTTGGGTATTTTCCACTTTCACCCTTAGATGTTGTATATGGACAACAAGGAGGAGTGAGGGACGACCTCACGAGAGATGCATTAAAAGTAGAAAAAAATGTCAAGAATATTAGGCAAGTCCATTTTCAAGCACAAGAGACACTTTAGAAGGCATGGGAAAAGTACAAGGCTAAGCATGACCACAACAAAGCAGAGAGAACATTTAGAGTGGGAGATAGAGTATGGTTACAACTGAATAAGAAAAGGATACAATGCCCTGGTAAGAGGATCAAGGCTCTATGATATGGTCCTTTTGAGGTATTATTAAGGGTGGGAGATAATTCCTACAAACTCATTCGACCCCCATAAATGTGCATTTACTTAGTAGTGAATGTGGATAATATCAAACTCTATGATCCTTCCAAGTTGGATCAGGAGGAGGAGAAGGTCCTACATTTCATAGAGGACTTAGCACCATATTCTTAGGTAGAGTTGGAAGAGGACATAATTTTTCAAAAGTGTTCCAGAACTATAATACAAGGGAAACATGACCATTGATAGATTGGGTTGAAAGGACAACTTCCAAGAAAAGAAAAGTGGTACTCCAGGGACAAGGTAGAGGGAAAATTTCCTCACCTCATTCAGTAAATATTTTAGGGACAAAAAGCTTCCACAAATGGGGAGGTATGATCCATATTGGATCATTAAATTATTTTTCATCTATATCAATACTTTGTGGGTGGAAAAATTGGAGGAATCATATTGCAGAGCCATTTCAGTGGATGGTCCAAATTTGGAAATCCAGGCGCAAAAAACCATATAAAATATTATGGATCCATTTTGAGGCATAAAATGACACTTTGTTTTTAGAAACCTTACTATGGAGGAATATTATATATTCTACATACCCATACATTTCTAACGATGCAGATTGTTCGTTAATCAGAGTTCGTATGAAAACATTATGCCTCATGCAAGTTGACCTACCGTATTGATAACCATGGTGCGAGTGGATGCCAAATTAGCCTATATTACTTAGACATGTGGGGATATCCACGTAGTGTATTTTATAAGAAAATTCTATAATTTGAAAAATTGTATCAAAATTTAAGGTTGAGGAAGTCAAAACCCTACCCTTAGATGATTATCGAGCTATGTTAAATACCAAGTCATTAGGAGGAGAAAGGGGTTCCATGCTTTTATAATGTATCTTGTTCCATATCTAAGAAGAACATCTGAGAGTGGTATTCTGTGAGCATACCATAGGAGGAGATATTTTATAGCAGCCATACATGCCATAGGTCAAAGACACTACACGAAGAGTGCCTCTTTCTTTGTACTTTCATCATTTCTATACCAGAGAAAAGAGAGCATAGAAGCCTCACCTTCTAGCCAATTTTTTTCTCATATTGGATTACCTAGGTCATATATGGTGTTTATTTGTCGATGGTGTGATTTTATTTTATTGTTCTATATTTTTCGTATTTTATCTATTTCATGCATATGAAGAAAAAAAAATCAGTAACTAAATACTTTGGAAATCTAAAGGAAAAATAAACTTGATAATAAAATTTTTAGTTATTTATTAGATTTGTTTTGATGAACTATTCTAGTGGAATATCGATGGTAGTTTACATATCATATATTGATTGTTTTTATTTCTATTGTTATTTTAGCATTTTTTTTTTTAAATAAAAAGTAGAACCTGCTATATTAGAAAACCAAAACTCTTACAGAGTATAGACAGTGAGTATCTGAAACCACCCAAAATGCTGCCGATTTATCGGAAACCAACATATATAACGGGCAAGTAGCAGTAGTATGAAAATCTTAGAAACATAGTAGCATCTGTCCTGCCCGGAGGAAACCAGGACAGATGCAGAACGTCTAAATACATATAAACAGTGAAGTAATAAAGCTAGGAACCAAGTAGACATATAAAACTAGAAACTGAAATAGCATAAGACACCTAAGTTCCTAGTGACCTGTCATCCCCGCAATTCTTCCGCGTGGTCCCTTCTAGGATGGCGAAGGCTTGTGCGCAAAGGGGACATCTCCGCTTGACAGGCTCATTGGATAACGCATCAAAAAGCATATCCATGCGCTGGCCCATGAGGAGGGCCCGATGCTCCAGATCCGACATGCGCCCACGAAGATCACGCAAGATAGCCAGGTGTTCGCCCTCAAAGATTGAACCATGCAAGCTGCCATCCCCTTCCATCGTCGCCTCAGAGCTCCCGTTGAACGCCATCTGCTCCACCGCAGCCGTCGCACCCTTCGAGCCTTCATCGAACGCCTGTGCACCAAGGCAACTGCAATTTTCGTCACTCGGCCAGGGAATTTCCTCCACTAAACAACCAGGAGTGTCGTCTAACAGTGTCGAATTGAGCTTGCAGGCTTCCGGATGGGTCTCCGCCTGGGGCTTCTTGCAGAGATTCGGGTATTCCATAGTAAGTGCCAGGGACGGGTCTTCTTCAATAATGCAAGGAGGAAACTCCTCCTTCAAACAAGAATTTTGCAGGACCCCCGATGCCATTCCTCGAGAATCGCTACTACAACCAACACTCGACTCAGCTATGGTGGTAAGTCGCTCAATTTGTTCCGCTCTGGCTCTCTGTCTTAGAATGGACGTCGCTAGAGCTAAGGCCCGCTCCAACTGATCCTTGTGGTGCCTTTGCTCCTTTTGAGCTTCCCATGCTGCGCCCCGACGGGGGGTTCCTCACTTCCTTTCCATAAGAAACGAGCAGGGCAATGGCAATTGGTGATTAATCGTTTCCTGTTTCAGGGCGGTCGGAGAGAGAGACACCGGAAGAGCTTGACCACTCCCAAACCACCAGGTGAGAAGCAGAATGCAGAGCTGCGCTGGAGCGTCGCTGCATACACTAAACGAACATGAAATTGGGCTGCTCCAGATAATCCAGATAGATCTAAGAGCCGAGGGCGAGACCGAATAGACAAGAGCCGAAGCCATCCCTCCGCCTTTAACCTTTGGCATCCCGGAACCACTGCGCTCGTAAATGCTCGCGCAAGTGAGAAATCTCTCCATTCTGTCTCTGCATCTATGGCCGTCCTTCATGATAAAGGCTGGCGCGTGAGGAACGGTTAATGGCATTTATGCTGTGGGCTAGTGCGAGTCCACCTGTGGCCTCTAGGCTAGGTGTCACCCCATCCGGGGCAGTGAAGTCTCTGCAGGCAAGGTCTTTGCAATACCTGGAGAGTTCTGTGTCTTCAGAGTCCCTGGCCTGCCAGTATATGAGTTCAGCCTTGGTTTCAATCCCTGCATTTGCCAACTGATCCGCAAGTTTGTTGACCTCTCGCTTGACATGAGAGGGAATTAAGGT
>JZKD02S0844172.1:73220-121709 GCA_000966675.3 Picea glauca | reverse complement strand
GAGTTCCATCTCTTTGCCGAGACATTGTTCCTGAGAGAATAGCTCCTCCCTCAGATGTACCGGTGGTTCGAAAGCGGGCCTCTTGGCCCGGGTGCCAGTTCTGTCGTTAGCGGCTATGTCGTTGTATGAGGGGGGTTTCCCCCCCTCACCCGTGCTCATTGTGAATGGTGAAAAGTTCTTGTGACACGCGTATCAACAGGGCTGTAGGGCGGGCCGCAGTGCTCTGATTGTCAGAGCAGTCATCAACTAAAAACAGGGCCTGGTGCTTCAACGCGTAGGGTTCTTCGGTGCGCCCTCAGCTGTTCTTCCGCTTTCTTTATCTCTTTTATAAACCTATCCCTTATATTTCCATTGTTATTTTAGCATTATTAGGCCTTTTAATTATAGTTGGATCCTTGGTCTCCTACACACACACACACACACTAAGGAGACCAAGTTTAGGAGAATATGATCTTGTCTTCTACAGACACACACACACACACACACACACACACACACACACACACACTAAGGAGACCAAGTTTAGGAGCATATGATCTTGTCTTCTACATTGCATACATTATAAAAGGAGGTTTCCCGATTGAAGTGGATTATTCATAGGATATATTTTAGAGTTTGGTTCATAACATTTGGTTTCAAAGCATACGATCCTAGGATTTTGCTTCTTCAATCGAGATATGTTGGCACTTTCTCTATAAAAAAAATTTGGTGTCTCTTTAGAAAAAAAACAACAATTGGAGGATACTAAGGAGACATATCAAAGTACATATGGTAAAAATTAGGTAGTGGTTAATTATACTTTGTAAGTTACATCCTATAGAAGCTAGGGTTTGTGACTAATCCTAAAGTTAGTTTCAAACAAGTCATCTTGGAATTTTCACTAGAATTTTTTTTTTTTCTGGTAAGTTTTAAAACTGGAAAATTTTCAGGATCCCAAGGAAGAATATAAAAGTATTTTTTGTAAAAATTGCAGGTGCTACTTAATTATAGTCTCTAAGATATAGCCTGTGTGAGTTAGGCTTTGTGACTAGTCCTCAAATCAGTTTCAAACAAGTCATATTGGAATTTTTTCTATAATTTTTTTATGAAAGGTTTCATACTATGAAATTTTCAGAATCCGAAGGAAACATAGCTAATAACTTGTAGATAAATTTGGTATTTTTTGTCTCTTTACTTTATGGGATAAAGGATGTTGAAATTAGGGTTATTTGAGTAGTCCTAAAGCTAGTCTCAAACAAATGTTATTGGTAGAAGTGTCATATCTAAAGTTTGGAAAGTACAAATTGAGTGCAACCAGTTTCTATGGAAATATTAAATACCATATTATTTTAGGTAAACATTTCAATATCATAACTGAAAGTTTGGACAAGTTACATTCCATAAAAGTTATATATCTGGAAAGGGTTGAGAATCAACAAGTTTTGGGAAAGTTACCTAAATTTAACTTGGCACATAAAATTTTGATGAGACTTATGGAATTGAAGAGAATAAACATGAGAGTGCTACATACCAAAATTTTAGAATCAAAAGGGTCAAAATTGCAAAGATACATCTAGATAAAGGTTAGCCAACATGATAACCTCAAAATTAGGGTTTTAAAGGTACACAACTTACAATAAGATTAACTTGTGATTGAAAGTTTTTTTTTGGTCATTCAGTTTTTTTTATAAATAGAAACAAGAGAAGTGTTATTATTTTTGTCCCGCATGGCTCCAAAGGGTTCTCCAAAAATTACTTAATGAATTAAACCTCCAGAAATATCAACCGAAAATCGGGAAAAAAAAGAAGGGGTGTTTCACAAGATATCCAAATTGGAGAACTAATTTAATGAACTGAGTGTTAATTCAATAAAAGGTAATGATTTTATGGAAAACAAGATGTATGAAAATAGGGAACAAATGAAAAAGAACATGAATGAAAATATGTACAAATGGAATAGATGGAGAAGAAGACGAAACATATGGAAAATAAGATGGATGGAAATAGGGTACAAATGGAAAAGAAAATGGATACACAAATTGAAGAGTTGAAAAGTTCCATGTCAACAATATTGTTACATACCCTAGATGAGAGATTCTCTCAAATAGATATTGAGACACAAGGAAATCATGTAAATGTGGAGGAAATAAATATTGAGCCCAAAATTCATGATTATTTATCACCTCCAAATATACATCATCGAGGGTTCCACTCAACACCAAGGAACTAATTAATTCCAAAGATCAATATGAGGAAGTTTTATGGTAAATATCCTATAACATGGATATTCCATATGGCACAATCCTTTGATCTACACTGAGTGACAACCTTACTAACAATAACTCTTACATCCTTGTATTTAGAAAATAATCAATTTGTTTGACATCAATGTCTTTGTGAAATTAAAAAGGAATATATTATCTCTTTTTTCTATTTTTATGGATGAATTGATATCACATTATGGGGATATTAAGAGAAATACATTATTGATTAAATTGTTAAATCTTTGACAAAGAGGTCCAATTATAGAGTGCATTCAACAATTCCAAAAACTAAGTTTCAAGGTAAATAAAATTCCATAGGATAATTTGTTAGATATATTAATATGATCTTTAAATAAGAACATTCAACATGATATGTGTCTCTTTGAACCTAAATCACTAGAGCATTCTTTCAGTATGGAAAATAAAGTGAAAAGTATAAATATGGCTATTAAAATAGTGATCTCTAACAACTATAGAAAACAACATGGTCCCTCTCCTAACCTCACTCAACCTAAAAGGTTGACACCTTATAAAATGGATGAAATAAGAGAAAAGGGGATATGTTTCAATTGTGATAGAAAGTATAGTAAGGGGCATAAATGTGGTGAGAATAAATTATTCTACATGGATTGTGGAGAAGAAAAATATAATAATTGGAACCATTGTATGCTATAGAACTAGAAGAGAATACTCCAAACATATATTGTCATGTATTTTCTGGCTTCAGAACTCCACAAACCCTCAAAATAGAAGGATATATAAAAAAAAATATAACAATGTTGACTGATTCTGGTAGTACCCATAACTTCATTAATTGAAAATTAGTGAAACTTCTCAATTGCTTTATATTTGTAGTACCAGAGTTTCAAGTAATGATTGCATATGGAGGTACCATAAATTGTTTAGGGAAGCACCATAATATTAAGCTTAATATGGGGGCATATTTATTGGATAGTCCCATGATCTCAATCCAAATGGGTGGTGTTAATGTTTTATTAAGATTCCAATGGTTACAATCATTGAGAACAATTCCTCTTAATTTTCAAGAATTTTTCATGAAATTATCCTCAAAATTAAGGGAAATTGAACTTAGAGATATCTAAGGGAAGCACTCTAAAGTGATAATCTCTAATAGCATGAAAAAATTACTCAAAAAGGGACACCATGGTGTACTTGCATAATTTTGTTCACTATATGTTCAAACATCTAGACCTTTTGATCTAGTGGATCTCCAAAAATTTATCAACAATCATTCTAAGGTATTTGAGGATATTCTTAAGCATATTCCACCTACTGAAGATCATGACCATGGTATTCACTTGAAACCAATAAGTGTACCACCTAAAATTAGGCCTTACAAGTAACCATATGCACAAAAGTGTGAAATTGAGCATATGATTCAAGAAATGTTAGAGGCCAACATCATTCAAACCAACCAAAGGTGTTCTCTTCACCCCGAGTGGAAATGGTTACAAAAAAATATTCTTCATGGTGTATGTCTCCAAATTATAGATAGCTCGAAAAAACAAATATTAAAAATATATTTCATATTCTTGTCATTGATGAATTATTAGATGAATTGCAAGGAGCAACTTTTTTTTCTAAGTTGGATCTTTGCTCGAGATATCATCAAACAAGAATGAGGTAAGAAAAAATTCCCAAAAATACCTTTAGAACACGTGGAGGTCATTATGAGTTTTTGGTTATTTCATTTGGCCTTACTAATGCACCTTAAACATTTCAAAGCTTGATGAATTATTCTTTCAAACCCTTACTCAGGAAATTTGTGTTGGTATTTTTTGATGATATACTAATCTACAACAAATAATGGGAAGAACATGTACAACATGTCAACATGATGTTAAAAATATGGGAAGAGAAACAAATATATTGATATCTTTCCAAGTAATCCTTTGAGGCTCAAGAATTGGAATATCTGGGTCATATTGTATCTCATGAAGGTGTCAAACTTTGCCCTAACAAAATTAAATCTATAAGGAAATGTCCAATTCCAAAAACCTTGAAGAATATTAGAGGATTCTTATGATTGGCGTGATATTACTGTAAGTTTTTCAAGAATTATGGTTGAATAGAAACATCTCTAGCATCATTATTAAAAAGGATACATTTTTTTAGATTCAATAAGAAACCAAAGATTTTGAAAATCTTAAGGAGGCTATGTGTACAACTCATATCCTGGCCATGCCTGACTTCACAAAAACATTTATTGTGGAATGTGATGTCTCAAAACATGGAATTGGTGCAGTTTTATTGAAATAAGAAAGGCCCCTTTCCTTTGAATGTAGTTGGATTAAAGGAAATAAATTACTTGAACCCATTTATGTAAATGAAATGTTGGCTATATTACATGCAATTAAGAAATTACACCCTTACCTAATAGGAAGATACTTCAAGGTAAAAAATATCATGATAGTTTGAAGTAATTCTTGGAACAATGATTATATTCAAAAGAGCAATAAAAATAGGTTACAAATATGATAGGTTATGAATTCAAAATTATCTAAAAAAAAGGAAAACAAAATATGGTGGCAGATCCACTTTCAAGGAAATAACAAGACACGGAAGGGTTATTGTGTGCTACGTGCATTCCACAATCTGATTGGGTGGAAGAAGAAAGGATATTAAGTAAGATAAAAATGTATTCAAGATCATTCAAAAACTACAAGAGGACCCAAATAAATTAGATAAATTTGTGTGGAAGAATTCACTGTGGTATCAATATCACTTATATCCATGTAAGAATTCCCATCTAAAACAAAAGGCCCTTTTGGAATAACACACTTTTTCATATAGGAGGACATTCAAGGTTCTTGAAAACTTATCATGGATCAAGAAACACTTTTTGTGGGAATCTCTTAAAATTATTTTTCAAAATGTTTTGATTGAATTTGTGGTTTTCCAACGATATAAGGGAGAGACATCAAGACTCCAAATCTTCTAGAACCATTAGCTATACCAATTCAATGTTGGGAAGAGGTTTCAATGGATTTTATAATGGTTATATTTCATTCTCGTTATCCTCGTATTAATCTCATTTATTATTTTTTCTTTGAATATTATGAATATGGCTCAATACTAACATTTAAAAAAATTGAGTGTGGTTCTATCTCAGACTAGTTAGCACTTAAATTGTTTTTTTTCCCACCCAAGTGACAAAAGAGACAAAAGACTTACCCATAAAATATTCAATGGTTATGTCAAACTCCTCCAAGAAATATTTTCACTGTGCATTCCTAGGTGACAACTTCGGTTGGGTGGAAAAGTAACTTGTTGCCACATTGTCCATCTTCACAATGAATTATTTCCTAACAAGTAGTGTGTCCATACTTGTAGGCAATGTAAAATTGCAATCATCTCTTTCTCATGAACAAGGTACCTTAATTTGTGATCCTATAACGTTCTTCTCTCATAGGTCGTTGGATGACCCTCCTATGTCAAAATGCTTCCAATGGAAAACTATAAATCATTTCTGTACAGTTCTAATGACTACTCAAATTCTGATAGCTTCAACACAAGTGCCAACACAATTCTATTCTTCAAATTTCATAATTTTTACTAGAAATTTTCCATCCAATTCCATGGATTTTTATTTTTCAACAAATCATTAAATGGTGCCAAAAAATTAGAATAACCTTTTATAGATTTGTGATAATAGTTAGACAAACCAAGAAAAATTCTTACCTCGTGAACTATTCTCAGTTACACCCAATATGCAATCACACTTACCTTCATAGGATCCATGTAGATGCATCCTTGTCCAATCCAATGGCCTAAGAATAGAATTTTCGTCTACCCAAAGACACAATTGGAATTATACAAGTACACGTGTTTCTTCCTTAGTGCCTCAAAGACTTATGCCAAATGCTTCTTGTGGTCTTTCATGTTCTCACTTAATACCACAATGTCATATAGGTAGACAAACACCAAATTATATAAGAAGGGTCTAAACACATTATTCATCAAGGTGAAAAAGGTAGATCAAGAATTACATAAAACAAAAATAATAACAAGAAATTCAAAACTTCCATACCTTATCACCATCATTGTCTTTTCCTCATCTCCATTCATAATTCTTACTTGGTAGTATTCCTGCCTCATATCTATATTTAAGAAAACCTTGGCCTTAGACAAATTGTCACAGAAATCGATGGCCAAAGGTAAGGGGTACCAATTTTTGATGGTCCACTTGTTCAACATGTGGTATTCTAAGCACATACTCAATTATCATATGTCCTTCTTTTGGAAGAGGTTTGGTGTACCATATGATGACCTAGACGACATGATGAACCCAACATCAACAATCTCAATCAACTAACATCAACAAGATCAATCAACTATCACCTTAACTCTTCAAACTTGGGTCAAGAGATTTGATACAAAGATCTATCTTGAGGTTGCAACCCCAGTTCAAGTGTAATGAAATGGTCAACAATGCACCTAGGTGGGATTAATTTTGGAAACAAATAATGCATCCAATTGAAAAATACATCCATCACATAAAAATTTCATGGTGGAATAGGTATCAACACTCCACCCTCGTCCACTTCTCCAATGATCCACCCTCATCAACTTCCCAAATGATTGTTACAAAATGTTGTGATTTTGGGCACCTAACTACCCTCTTCATGTTAAGCACAGAGAAAATCTAAACCCTTCCATCTAGCTTCCTTGTTGTTGTGCATACAACATAAGTGTTTTTTTCACCAAGTATCACCAAGATGTTCACAAATGGCATGAGAATTGACTACGTTCTCCTTAGGAATTATTTCCCAATAATGACTTCAAAGTCATCCATTTTCATTACTGTGAAATATGCATGGCCTTTCCACTTATATAGTTGTTTTTGAACTATATATTCTAACCTAAATCATTCCTTAGCGTTATAATTGACCACCTTGATTGAAGCACCGCACAATCCAACTCTAAGCATGAGTTCACTTGTCAACTCCTTCTTTAGGAATTTGTGTGAGGAACCGATATCCATGAATGCATGTACTATAATTCCATTGATGATAAAATACACATAACAAATTTGATGGGAACATTTTCCTTGGTTACCAACCAAGGAACCTTTTTACTGCAAAGACTCCCCCAAGAAGGGATTCTCCCTTTCATCCATAGAATCATGTTGTACACACCATGTTAAAGGAAATGAATAGAAAAAATAAGAAACAAAATACTTAATTCTTCCTAAAGTGGCCTACCAATGGATACTAGTAAATTCCATTTTCAATAGGCTTGCAGGGGAATTCCTAGGTGATGCAGCGGACATCCACCCCCTACCATCAGAGTAGGTTCGTAGTAAAAAATTTCTTCATGTGTGCATAATAGGAATCACGGCTTCCATAATGATGCAACGCATTGATAAATTTTCATTATTTTCTATATGATCATTGATCCAGGATGATATCGATAGCCACCCACCTATTCCAACTGGCCCAAAACAGTCTTTTGGCAATTTACTAGTTTTAGCAGTTTTTCGGTTCCTAAACTTCCAGGGCCATTTTGAAGGTCTAAATGATTTTTTTTAGGTATATAGAACCTCGATGAAAGTAAAAGTCTCTCATTGATCCCCCAAAATTAATCTCCTCAATGATACATTTCCAATGAGCTATTGTGCTCCCCAAACAAAGATCGTATGCCAAAGTTACGCCCCCGAGAAGTTGATACACCAAACTAGCCAAAACAGAGTCCACAAAACTGTGGTCTTTTGATCTTCTGGGGTTAGGGTTTTGTATTTTATTTATGTTAAAAAATAATTTAGAGCCTCATTTTAATCATCTTCTCGTGAATGTGAGTATCCATCACATCTCTCATCAGAGATAAGCTGCCACAATTCTAGCGAGTCTTTCACTTTTTATTTTTACAGTCTTGTACATTTCGCTCATTAATAGAAATTGTGTATTAATGTATATATATGTTTATGGTTATATATTTGATAAATATTTTTTATATTATTGGATATATGATATATCTCTGTACATTTCTTTATTATATCTCTGCTCTCATTTCTTGCTGAAAATAATCCAGATCGATGGTATCAGAGCAGGTTTCTCTTGATCATTTTTTTCAGTGCATGTCCCCGACGAGGTCTAATTATAGAAAGTTGGGTCTCTAGCTTGTCTCTCTTGAGGAAAATATCTCTCTCACGCCCAAGAAACCCTCCATGGTGGAAGAAAATAAAAATGGCATAACATATGATTCTATTAATATGTTGCTTGAGCAAGCTCTCACGCGATAGACGGACGAAATGATGAATAAATTTTCCCACATCCTTGAACACTTGTAGATAACCACCATAACATATTAATAAAGACACCACTTTGGAGGAACCTCTCCTTTCTAGGGACAAGTTAATTTTGATATTCCTGTATTTGAAGGACAGATAGATGTAGATGCCCTAGAAAAATGGCTAAATCTGCTAAAATGTTATTTCTCTGTTCACAATTTTTTCGACAGGGAAAAGATCACATTCACAGTCCTTAAGGATCTCCCATGTCAAAAATTGGTGGGAAAATTACTGGGACCAAAGTTCCATAGAGGATTCTAGAATATCTGGGGTCGAGCCCACTTGGGATTTTTTTTTGGATGTGTCAAGGAACAATATTACTGTGTTGGTAACTATGACGACCAGTACATGAGATCAACCATGCCGTGTCAAGAGAGGGGCCGAGAAGTGCTAGAGTTCACCAATACCTTCCATACATTGCACACCAAACTGGGTATCAAATATTCTGAGCAACATTTGGTTTTGAAATACCATGGGGCTCTACATAGGTACATCCAAACTGGAATGGAGTTTCTGGACATCTCATCACTAGGATTTGTCTATCGATATGTTGTCAAAATCGAGAAGAAATTTAGGCACTAGAACAAATGGGAGTTTGGTTATGAAAATCCGCAATAACCAAAGTATGATAAAAAGCCCCTAACAAACATCCTCCCAAAAACCAATCTAAGCCACATGAAAATAAGGGTCATGGGAAGATGAAGAAGGACACTGGAAAGTAGTGTGATTTCCACAAAATCCCCTGGCACAAAACGATTAAAGTCACTCAAAACAATAATTAGTGTCCGAGATAAAATAAAGGAGGAGAAAATTGATTCAAAATTTGATTAAGAAAATACAGGTCGAAGATAGATCATCGACGTAGACCCCACTACTACTGTCATGACCATAACAATTCAATCAGAAGAACCATCATATATTGAAGAGGGGGAGTTCCTTTTTCATTCATAGATGTGGGTGAAGGGGATCCCACTGCATTTTATTATTGATATAAGAAGCCAAAAGAACCTCATCTCAGCAGAGGTCATCAAACAATTGATATTGCCGACAACACGACACCCGCAACCATACAACATCGAGTGTCTTTGCCATGGACGAGATCTTTTTTTCTGCCAACTTTTTCAATTTTAATGCGACATCCAACCCTTCAAGGATGAGGTATTATGTGATTTTATCCCATTGGATGTCTGTGATGTTCTCTTGGGGTAGTCATATATGTGGAAGCTCCATGCTATCTATGAGTCTTGACCCCGTAGTGTCATTATTACTCTGGGAGGTCATCTCTACAGGATACGAGAGGTAGTTATGAATAATGTCCCACATAAAAAATGCTGCAAGGAAGTATCTCATACTACAAAATTCAGATTCTTCACAGTATGTTTGAAAGGTGAACAAAATAACATCACAACCACTGCAGCCTCAGTCCAAGCACCTTCTATCCAACAGAAGCAGTTCGAAAAAATTGAAGCAAACCACAAGGATTCCTTCTGGACATAGTCATCTCATGTATCCATACTATTTCAAAAGGTACAACCATTTCAGCCACAGGCTCATGACAACCTTCAACAAGCTAAGCAATATAACTTCTCCAGTAAGGAAAACAACTCATCAAGATGCAGATTCGTCAAACACTTTTTCGTCTCCCCCGGGCACTCAACGCAATGAAGACCATTTATTACTAAGGAGGAAGTATTAATCCAAGTGGATATTGGTGGCCACCCACCTATTCCAACTATCCCAAAATAGTCTTATGGCAATTTACTATTTTTAGCATTTTTTCGGTTCCTAAACTTTCGGGGCCATTTTCAGGTTCTAAATGATTTTTTTTGGGGATCAAGAACCTCAATGATAGCTAAAGGATTTCATTGAGCCCCCAAAATTAATCTCCTCAAGGATACCTTTCCAACGAGATATCATTCACCTCAAACGAAGATCGTATGCCAAAGTTACGCCCATGGGAAGTTGATACACTAAACTACCCAAAATGGGGTCCACGAAACTATTGGCTTTTCATCTTCTGTAGTTAGGGTTTTGGATTTTCGTTATGTTAAAAATGTCTTTAAAGCCTCATTGTAATAATTTCTTGCGAATGTGATTAGCCATCACATCTCTTCTCAGAGATAAGATTCCACCATTCTAACAAGTCTTTCACTCTGTATTTTTATAGTCTTGTACATTTCACTCATTAATAGAAATTGTGTATTATTGTATCTCTATTTTTATGGTTATATATCTAACAAATATTTATTATATTATTGGATATATGATATATCTCTATACAATTCATGGTTTAAGATATTTTATAAGGTAAATAATAAAGTGAATTGATGAGTGTATTATAATTCAAAGTGAATACAAAATAAATTATTTAAATAATAAATTTAATGGAGAAATTAAAAGTGGGTTAACCCTAAAATAAGGAAAGTGGGCAAAGTGACCTAGAAGATGTTTTTAAGGAAGCTACTTGGAGAGTATAAATAAGGATATCTAAGCTGAATTTCTGAGGCAAGGTGAAGAAAAGAAGGCCAGAATTCAAGGAAGGATAAATTCTTTTGATGATGCTTTCTAAGGTATGTTATTTACAGGTCATCTCACCATTTTCGCAATAACATTTTTTCTAGAATGATTCAGACTATGAAATTTCTGTGCCATTGTGTAAACATATCCAAGTATCTATGGTAAAAAATTCATCTTGTGGGTCGTTGTATTTTTGGAGTTACACTCTGTGGAAAATAGGGTTTGTGGCTAGTCCTGAAACTAGTAAAAAAAAGGTGTTTCAGGTAAAAACATTATAACTTTTCATAACATATCCAAATTCAGTAAGAAAAAATGTGTTTGTTAGAGTACCTTATTTAGTATTTTGTGTAACATTTTCAGATCGATTCAACAAATATTACATGTGGGGAACACTCTACAAGGTCGCTCTCTAGAATAAGCCATAATTCAATAAGGTATGCCATTTTTTCTATAACTACTTTTTTGAGAGGTTCCAAGTAGGGACACATGGAGGAATTTCATAAAACACACTGAATAACATTATGTATAATTTTCATATCTTTATTCATTACAGGTACAAATTTATTATTATTTCAAGTTTGGGTTGTTGACTAATCCAAAACTAGTCACATGAGACTAAAGAAAAGTTTGATGTAAATGCTAGTCTCTTGTTGTTTAAAGTTAAGGAAGGTTTGTAGGTATATGATCATATACACCAGGTCTATTACAAAGTTATAAATCATATTTGGATGATGAAATTGATGAGGGATTTTGGTTGAGGTACAAGTTGGGTACATCGTTGAGACAAGTAGTTGATGAGTTGACACATACATGAGGTGCATAGTTGATGATGTTGGTACATATTGATGATTAGTTGAGACATGATTGCTACATACTTGTTACATGGTTGTTTGCACTTTTTTATGGTACAGGTTGATTACAGATTGTTTGGTACAGTTTGGTGCATGGTTGATGCACTTGTTTATGGTACAGGTTGATTACAGGTTGAGGTATAGTTTTATGCATGGTTGATGCATGGTTCAAGTTTATTGGTACATGTTTACAATGGTATATATCACAGTGATAGTGTGATAGTGGTTCCATCATTCTACTTCTACTTTAGCGTGGTTGGATGGGGCAAGGACAGGTGGTTGTAGCCAAAGAACATAGGGGGTTGTAGCCTCCTTCTGGTTGTAGCTAGAGAAATGGGGATTTGGAGCTTCCCTCAGGTTGTAGCCTGAGAAACTAGGGGGTTGGAACCTCCTTTCGGTTGCAGATGAAAAACAAAGGAAGTTGGTGCTTCCAATGAATGTAATTCTTCAAGATATATAAGAAAAAAACATTATGTGGTTTTCTCCCGATTTGGGTTTCCACGTAAAACACTGGTGTACTGTGTATGTGTGTGATTGTTCATTTCTTATTGCTCATTATTGAATAATAATTCTACATTGATATAACACTTGAATTATTTGAAGAAAAAAGATTATAATTATGCTATTATTGATTCACCCCCCTTTCAGTAATCCAACAATTGGTATCAGAGAAGGTTCCTTCAAAAATCCGTTTAACTACTGAAAGGTAGATCGTGGAGAGTACCAACTTGTATAAAAATGGAATACCAAAGTTTGATGGACAAAAGTATGTGTTTTGGAGCATAAGGATGAATACATATATATAGGCACATGAATTTCAAGTTTGACAATCAATTGTAGATGGATACACAATACCAACAGTTCCACCAACAAATGACAAAGAAGTGAAACTTAGTGAGAATAATTTCAAAGCCAAAAATGCACTTTTGAATGGTCTCAATGATACAATATTCACCAAAGTTTCACATTGTAAATCCGCTAAAGATATTTGGGACAAGCTTCGAAATATTTATGAAGGAGATACAAACGTCAAAGCAACAAAGCTTCAAACTTACAGAGGTCAGTTCAAACAACTAAAAATGAAGGAATATGGGAATATTACAGCCTACTTCTTACGAGTCAATAAAATAGTGAATACAATCATAGGATTACGAGAAGAAATCAAAGAATTTGTAATTGTTCAAAAGGTACTAAGATCTATTCCTATGAGATTTAACACTAAGATATCAACACTAGAAGAAAAATCAGATCTAAACTCAATAAGCATGGATGAACTGCATGGAATATTCATAGCATATGAAATGAGAACTGAACAGGAAAATCTAGATGTAAAAGAAGCATCCTTCAAAGCATCCAAAAGATCAAATCAAAAGAAAAAGGAACAAGAAGAATATAGCAACAACAGTGACATATCGGAAGATGATGAAGAAGTGGCTAACTTTTTCAAAAGACTGAACAAGGGAACCGATGATAGGTATAGATGTAAGATTCCTTTAATTTGTTTAAATTGTAATGGTATTGGTCATTTTTATAAAAAAATTCCTCATAAGAAAAAAAGAAATGATGAAGGTTACTCAAAATGAAAACACACATATAAAGGCAAAAGAACTACAAAAAACGTTTTCAAGAAAAGCTTATGCACCAAAGAAGACATATCATAATCATATGAAGATGAAGTCAGTGACAGTGAGACAAGAAGAGTTCTATTCATGGCAGTAAAAGACTCTGACAAAGAAGACTCCAAAGAAGAATATGAAGAGCTGAAGAAGAATATGAAGAAGTCGAAGAAGAATATGAAGAAGTCAAAGAAGAAATTGAAGAAGAAAAAGTTGACTATCGAGAAGAATTAATGTGTGCCATAGAAGTTATCAGAAGAGAAAAGAAGAAAAACAAGAAAATACAAGCATAACTATACAAGAAAAATGATATCCGAGAACTAGAACAAATGATCGCAAAATTGAAGGTTCAAATAGAAGAAGATAAAAGAATTGATGAAGCACTCAAAGAAAAGCTAGAATAAAATGACAGGATCATTGGAAACTTGGAAGAAGAGATTGTCGCACTAAGAAAGGATATTCAAAAGAAAAATATGCAGAATAGCTCAAAAGTTCTAGATGACATTATTAGTAGTCAAAAATCTCATCTTGACAATTCCCAACTTGGATATAATCAGACAGAAAATGGATCAAGATCCAAAACAATAGAGCAAGAAACATATCCAAAAAGTTATGCAGAAACAATCAAAAGGCATATGAAGATATACAAGGAATATTAAAGGGACACTCCTCCACCAAGAAGATTCAGATTTTAGAATCAACAATAGATAGATAGGCCTCAAGAAGAAGAATGATTCATAAGAGCACCTCCTTTCAGAATATCTTCAATTCCCATGTATCAAACTATATATTTTGGTTTATGTTATACATGTAATAATTTTGGACATGAAGCTGTGAATTGCAAAGCTAACAACAGGAACAATAACAACTTTGAGAGTCATACACAAAGGGGTTATTCAAGAAGACCTAGTGAAACACAAAGAAGAAGTTACAACAAGTTTGAATCTTTGAGAACTGAAGTGGAATGTTACAAATGTAACAATTTTGGACATGTGGCCAAAGATTGTAGAATGACAGTCCTTCCTAAAGAAATTTAGCAGAATAACAATAGTCAAAGACATGAACCTCATAAAATGACATGGATAAGAAAGAAAGATCAATATAGCAATGAAGAATGCACAATTTCTCTAACGGATAAGCAGAAGAAACACAATTGGTATGTTGACAGTGGATGTTAAAAACACATGACAGGTGATAGAGATAAGTTTTTTACATTACGAAAGGAAAGATATGGACTAGTCTTGTTCGAAAATGATGATTAAGACAAAATCATTGGAAAAGACAAAGTTCGAATTGGGAACAAGAATGAAAAGCCAAAAAATGTTCTACTAGTAGAAGATATGAAACATAATATTCTAAGTGTGAGTCAAATGTTTGACCAATGTCATAAAGTTACTTTTGATTAAAAAAAGTGTGAGATAAGAAACAAAGGTTCAAGGAAATTGGTCTCTATAGCTACAAGAACTTAAAGCAATGGGGCACATACATTTTGATAACCTTGTCAAAGTCAACAAAAGAGAAGTAGTCAGAGAAATTCCCCAGATCACGAAACCAACCAACACTTCATGCAAGCATTGTCAACAAGGAAAGCAAACAAAGACCAAGTTTAAATCAAAGGAATATTCAACGACAAGACCACTAGAAATTGTGCATACTGATCTAGTTGGACCAACTAAAATAAAGGGCTTAAAAGGTGAGAAATACTTCATGTTATTATTTGATGCTTATACAAGAATGATTGCAGTTTGCTTTCTCAAGAACAAGTTAGAAGATTTTGAAAACTTTAAGATCTATAAGGAAATGGTTGAAAATGAAATGGATTCAAAAATCAAATGCTTGATATCTGATAATGGAGGAGATTTCACCTCAAAGGAATTTATGGACTACTGGAACAATCATGGAATAAAAAGGCAATTCTTCGTTGCTAGGACACCTCAACAGAATGGAGTTGTTGAAAGAAAGAACATGAAAATACAGGAAATGGATCGGACAATGTTAATGGATTCAAAATTGACAGATATTTTTTGGACACAGGCAGTGCATACAACAGTTCACATTCAAAACATAGTAATGCTCAGAAACAACAATGAAAAAAATCCTTATGAACTATGGAAAGGAAGACCAACAAATGTAAAGCACTTCAAAGTTTTTGGAAGAAAATTCTATATCAAAAGAGAATATGGCAGAATGAAAAAGTTTGATTCTCGTGTGGACAAAGGATTACTTGTTGGTTACTCAAGTACAAGGAAAACATACAAGTGTTACAATCTAAGATTGAACAAATTTGTGGAAATCATCAACATAACAATCGATGAAACAAGTAGACCAGAATCAAAGGAAGAAAATGAATCAATGAAACAACCCTTAGAAGAAGAAGTAGAAGATGAAAAAGAAGTAGAAGAGGAATATGAAGATAATTTGACAAAAGCAGAAGAGCAAGTTCAACAAGTTTTTCCAAAGACACCCAGTAAATAAGTACAAAAGAACCATCCTTTAGATTAGATTATCGGAAACAAAGATGCAAGAGTTGATACTAGAAGAAGAATCTATTCACCAGAACAAACACACCTAACACTCTTATCTACAATTGAAAAAAATTGTTTTGAAGAAGCCAGCAAGGATGAATCTTGGAATAAGGCCATGGATGAAGAATTGGATCAAATAGAGAAAAATGACACTTGGGAACTAGTTCCTAGACCAAAGAATAAGAATGTGATCAACACAAAGTGGCTCTTCGGGAATAAATTGAATGAAGATGGATAGGTTACAAGGAACAAAGCTAGAATGGTATGTAAAGGATATGCACAGGTTGAAGGACCAGACTTTGAAGAGACATTTTCCCCAGTTGCCAGAATGGAAGCAATCCATTTTCTTTTAGCTTATGCATTCTCCAAAAATATTAAAATGTATAAAATGGACATAAAATATTTTTTTTTGAATGGGGAACTTGAAGAAGAAGTCTACATTGAACAACCAGAAGGATTTCAGTTGTCAGAAAACATAGATTATGTGTGCAAATTAAAGAAGGCCTTGTATGGTCTAAAACAAGCTCCTAGAGCATGGTACTCTATATTGGATAAGTATCTGCAGTAGGCAGGGTTCAGAAAAGGAAGTGCATACAACAACCTCTACATCAAGGTAAGTCAAGGTAATATTTTATTAATTGAAGTTTATGTTGATGATATTATATTTGGAAGCGATGATGATAGGTTAAGACAGAAATTTGTAAAAGATATGTAGAATGAATTTGAAATGCCGTTACTTGGATAACTATCCTTCTTTCTTGGACTTCAGATATGCCAAAGAAACTAAGGAATTTTTATTTCTCAAACCAAGTATATCATAGAAATGATAAAAAGGTTTGGTATGGAATATTGCAAACCAATTATCACTCCCATGCAATCCAGTTGCAAATTGAGCAAAGATAATGATTTGAAGTCTACAGATCAGAGGCAATATAGGTCAATGATTGGCAGGCTACTATATGTGACAACATACAGACCATATGTAATGTAGACAGTTGGACAGGTGGCACGATTTCAAGCAGGACCAAAGGAATCACATGTATTAGCAGTGAAGAGGATTTTCAGATATCTCAAAGGAACAAAAGAGTTTGGATTATGGTATCCAAAAGGAAATGATCTATCACTTATTGCCTACACAGATGCAGATTGGGCAGGTTGTATTGATGACCGACGAAGCACCAATGGAGTAGCATTCTACTTCAGTGAGTGTATAGTATCATGGCTAAGAAAGAAACAATCATCAATATCCTTATCTACAGCCGAGGCAGAGTACATTGCATAAGCATCATGTTGTACATAGGTTCTTTAGATGAAACAAACTCTGATAGATATATAGGTTGAGTATGATGAGCCCATTCCAATATGTTATGATTATACAAGTGCCATCAGTATCTCAAAGAATTTGATGATTCACTCCAAGACAAAGCACATTCCAATCAATTATCACTTTTTACGGGAACAGGTTGCAGAAAAGAACATCGGAGTTGAGTATGTGGGCACAAAATAACAAGTGGAAGACATCTTTACAAAACCATTTCCACAGGAAGCCTTTGAGTATCTTTGCCAGAGACTCGTAGTTTTTTCTACTCCAAAATGAATGATTTTGAATGCTTATCTTACATGTCTTATATGTACATGAGGAAGCACCATAAGAAGACAATTCAGTCAGGGGGAGAAACCTCGGATGGAAATATACCTTTTCCATTGATGACAAAGGGGGAGAGATTTATCAAATGCAGAGGACATAGGAATAGTTCCAGGTGGAGTATATTTATCATATGTAGAGGACATAGGCATGGTTCTAGGGGGATCATGAGTGATATGATTTCAGTATTGAATCAGAGTGTTGCCATCAATGCCAAAGGGGGAGATTGTTGATTAAGGTTAGTTGTCATTGATGTCAACCCTTGAAGAAAGCCCCATATCACACAGGTTGGGTAATTGACCCAAGATTGTTTGATGTAAAGATGAATCATTATTTTCTTCTTATGTTTTATAATAAGTATAAATGGATGAACTCCAAAGTGGTCCCCTTATGATGAAATCCCTCATGGGAAGACGCTTTGCAGATTGAGTTATCCTAGAAGTATGGTTAGAGAACCCATGATTATTTATGGAATAATGAGATGAAGGTTAGTGAATTTTTCATTGAATCTATCCTATATGGATAATGATTTTCATGCCATTTCCGGTGGTATGTGTAACTTCACATAACTCCTCACGGTTAGAGAGTTATGGCCATGAGAAGTTGGAGAACCTAGGTTTGGGTAATGGTCCCAAGTTTGTTTGATGGATAATGGTATGAGTTTTGATAAATTTGCAGGTAATATTCTATATGGATGGTACATTTCATTCCATTTATGGTGGTATGTGGAACATCACATAACTCCTCAAGGTTTGAGAGTTATGGCCTTACGAAGTTGGAGGACCTTCTTATGTCATCTAGAAGCCCCAAAAGGTCAAAGTAGTCAAAGTGGTTTAAGAGATTTTAGAGGTTAAATAATAAAGTGAATTGATGACTATACTATAATTCAAAGTGAATACAAAATAAATTATTTAAATAATAAATTTAATGGAGAAATTAGAAGTGGGTTAACCCTAAAATAAGGAAAGTGAGCAAGGTGACCTAGAAGATGTTTTTAAGGAAACTACTTGGACAATATAAATAAGAGGCAAGGCTCTCTCATGAATTTAGAAAAACTTGAGCATATTGAATACCTATAGGTGTCTGAGATAACCAAAGGATATCTAAGTCGAATTTATGAGGGAAGGTGAAGAAAATAAGGCCGGAATTCAAGGAAGGATAAATGCTTTTGATGATGATTTCTAAGGTATGTTATTTATAGGTCATCTCACAATTTTCACAATAACATTTTTTCTAGAATGAATCAGAACTAGAAATTGATATTCCATTGAGAAAACATATCTAAGTATCTTTGGAAAAACATTCATCTTGTGGGTCATTGTATTTTTGGAATTACACTCTGTGGAAAATAGGGTTTGTGGCTAGTCCTGAAACTAGTCAAAAATAGGTGTTTCAGGTAAAAAGGTCATAACTTCTTCATAAAAGATCCAAATTAAATTAGAACAAATGTGTTGGTTAGATTACAGTATTTAGTATGTTTTTTAATAGTTTCAGATCAATTCAAAAAATATTACATGAGGGGCACGCTCTACAATGTCGCTCTCTAGAATAAGCCATAATTCAGCAAGGTATGCCATTTTTGCTATAACTACTTTTATGAGAGGTTCCAAGTAGTGACACCTGGAGGAATTGCATAAAACACACTAAAGAACATTTTTTATCAGTTTTAGATCTTTATTCATTATAGGTACAAATTTATAATTATTTAAAGTTAGGGTTGTTGACTAATCCAAAACTAGTCATGTGAGACTAAAGAAAAAATTGATGTAAATGATAGTCTCTTGTTGTTTAATGTTAAGGAAACTTTGTAGGTATGTGATCATATACACCAGTTCTATTACAAAGTTATAAATCATATTTGGATGATGAAATTGTTGAGGTATTTTGGTTGAGGTACAATTTGGGTACATGGTTGAGACAAGTAGTTGATGAGTTGGCACATACATGCGGTGTATAGTTGATGATGTTGGTAGGTATTGATGAGTCATAGTTGATGAGTAGTTGACACATGATTGGTACATACTTGGTACATGGTTTATTGCACTTGTTTATGGTACAAATTGATTATAGATTTTTTGGTACATGTTCGTGCATGGTTGATGCACTTGTTTATGGTACAGGTTGAGGTACAGGTTGATGCATGGTTCATATTTATTGGTACATGTTTACAATGGTATATATCACAGTGATAGTGTGGAAATGGTTCCATCATTCTACTTCTACTTCAGGGAGGTTGGATGGGGCAAGGACAGGTGGTTATAACCACCTTTCAGTTGTAGCTGAAGAACATAGGGGGTTGTAGCCTCCTTTTGGTTGTAGCCAGAGAATTAGGGAGTTGGAGCTTCCCTCAGGTTGTAGCTTGAGAAACTAGGGGGTTGGAGCCTGTTGACGGGTGTAAATGACACACAGTCAAATGGAAGGTTAGATCCGGACCGAGGTTGTCTAATTAACCCAAGTTGTTTGGTATGATCATTCATGATGGGTTTAATAGATTCGTTAGCCAACTAAAGTATTAAAAATAGTAAAAGAACTAAACTAATCTAAAGCTATGATTCTAATAAATGATATATTACTTACTAATGTTTATTAAAAAGAAATGTGAATATACAAATGATTATAAACAATCTATATACAGTTTACAAGGTTCACTCGAAATCTTGCAAAAATTAATGTTCATAATAATGTTTCAAAATAACATAAAGTAAGAACATACATATATTTTTTTTTTTAATGTTTAAAGGTTTTAAAGTAATAAATACTAAGAAAATACAATTGAAACATTGACATAGAAACAATCAAAGATAATTAATGCAATCATTGTCTCATTGATATATAAACAAATCTGAATAATAGAAAGCAATGCACCTATTTGTATGAGCTCCTGCTAAACTGTGTCAAGTGTAACATCCCACTCTGGCGCATTGAGTGAACTTATTCTTTGAGGACACTTGCTCACAAGTGATCTGGATTATTATGGTATTAAAACTTTTGATTTTGATTATGAGGCATTATGGGTTGATGACATGTTGTTTCACCGCTTGACATAGATAGGTGCTATTGACTTGGTTTCACTGAGTGTGCAGGATTATGGACCTAGAGGATGCCGAGGCATCGATGGAACCCCTTGGACTCCAAATCGAGCCAGGGAGTGTACCATTGGGGTTTGACTATTTTACTATGATTTTAGTGCTTCTGATTATATGATATGATATGGATATATTCTGACATGATTCGTTGATGATGCAGGTTGACAATAGCTTGTCGACCAGACTCACATGTGGAGTAAAGGGGTCACGCACGAATACTAGATATGTTGAGGGAGAGGTGTGGATAACAGCCCTGCCATAGCCTACTAGCACTCCCGTCGTGACTCGAACTGTAGGTTAACGATTACCTAGTTTGAGAGGACCCATGATGCCATGAGGGTAGACTGTGACAGTCGCTCATGATGATTATAAAGGGAACACAATAAGGTGGGGGCCTTATTGTTTAGAGGCCCTTAGTCTCCCACAAGTTCACCTAGCAGAGTGTTGACTCCAGGGGTTATTGATGTCTACCAAGTTAGTCAAGAGGCAAGTGTCACCCTTGGAGCATGTAGTGCATCCTAAAGGGCATGCCACGCAAAGGAAACATATTAAGGTGAGTGGCACCCTTGGAGCACGTAGTGCGTCCTGAAGGGCACGTCGCACAAGGGAATAGATGAGGCGAGTGGCACCATTGTAGCATCTAGTGCGTCTTGAAGGGAACGTCACATTGTTGATGATAGAGGAATGTACCTAGATGGCCTTAGGATGAATACCGTGTTAAGTATTTTTGAAACAATTTCCCTAATTAAATGTCTCCCATTACGAAATTTAAGGTCCGAGTCTAAATTACGCTAGTGGTAAAATTTTGTCTATCTATAATAATAATAATAATAATAATAAAACAACTTAAATAATAATTATGATCTTTAATAAATCTTGTAACACGAAGGGATTAAGAAATTTAATTTATTCATAAAAAATATGTTGAAATAAAATTTAAAAAGGGATTTAATTGTCTTATTATTTTGATAATTTAAAATATACTAATTAAATGAGAAAGGGGAAAAAGGGGGTTAATTTCCACACCTACCTTTTTGAGTTCTAAGTAAAAAGGGGAAAGAGGGAAAATCTAAAATATTAGGAAACTAGGAAAAGAGGTAAACATAAAAAGGGAAAAAGGGGGGAACATAAGGGAAAAAGAGGAAAGTCAAACTTAGTAAAGAATCTACCATTTAAAGAGTTTTCTAATTTAAACTGAATTAGCAATTTAATAATAGGGAAAACCATTAAAACCTATAAGAGAATTTGGGGACACCTAGGAGTGATTCTAGGAGTAACTCTAGGTAGTTGAGGAAAATAAATATAATTAATTAATTAAAGAAATTAATTTATGGAGGGATGTAGGGGATGGGGGACACTTGTACGTAGAAGAATTTTTAGGAATTTATTTTTAGAACTTTAATTAAATGATATTTTAGGAAAGAAAGGAAGTTTGAAACTCTATATAATGAAGGAAGGAGAAGGATGAAGGATGACCTTCTATTTGTGTACCATTACATTGCAGAAATATCTACTTGACTGATTTAACTTGTGGGAGTTGGGATACCCAGCTCGGTGAGGAGTGGTAGCTCGGCCTTGCGAGGCGAATTGGGAGCTAGTCGAAATCTCTGGATAGTGTGGGTGTGGCCCCTTTGTGGCTCAGGGGGATAAGGGGGAAGAAGAGTACCCCTAACATTGGCTGGGAGGTATCAGTGAAGTCTCACCGATCAGCAGGCAAGAGTTGCACGGAGCGTGCGAACGACACTCGGAGAGGGCGATCAGACAATGGTACACTCTCTTCATTTTTGTTTGGTAGATTGTATTAGGACTTATTGTTGGATCTACTTATTTATTGGAAAAGTAAACTGATGTCTTTGAAGTTGATGACAAAAAATTTTCTTAGCCTAGCTCAATGGTTGTTGTCTCCTATGGCCTTCGTTTCCCCGCATGTCTTGACCACCTGGATGTGATTGATTGTGTCCTTAATGTTTGTTTTCCTTTTGTCCTTAGCTCATCAGTCCTCGCTTGAGAAGTCGTCCAGGAGCCTGATATACGGTCGTCGCCTTAGCATTAAAAGACCTATGGATCTCAATGCCCTGCTTTTCTATGCAAGGATGATGAGAAAAGGACACACCTGTTATCCATCTACCCTCAATGTTTGTCCTTAGTCGAAGGTTTGCCTTGCGCCCCGATGTGTTCAATTAACCCTGCACTGTGATTGTTGGCGAAGTTTATCCTTAAACTCAGCTTGTTTTTTATTTTGTCAGTGTTTCGTTTTACCCCATCTTTATATTGATGGATCAATTTTAGCCAAATGTTTTGTTCCTAGAAAAATTTTAAATTGACGTGTAATGGTGTCCTAGCAATGAAAAAAAAAAGAAAAAAAAAAAAAAAAGATCCCTTCCTATCTGCAAATTTGTCTTGGCTTGTGATTTTTGAGGTTTTTAATTTATTGCATATCGACTTACCATTCCCTATCTACGTTTCCTTTTTGGGGGGGCTGGTTTTCCTCATGCCCTTATTTCAAAAGAAAAGTAGACTATTTATCTCTAATGTGTTGTTGGGCACCCCAGGAGACAAAAATAATTTAAAACCCTTTCACCTGGCTGCGTTGACCCATGTATTGACTATGTAATGTTTCCTTTGCGTTTAGTATGGCGTCTTGACTGTGTAATGTTTTCTCAGCATTTAGAATGGTGTAAATGATTTCCCATGAAATGATTGACTGTGTAGTGAATGCATATTCAAAATTCAAAATACGAAATGCCTCTAATTTTTTATGCATGTTGGATTGAATTGAGTAATATAAAAAAAAAAACACAGGTGTATTTGCAAGCGTTAATTTAACCAACTATCATATCTCACACTCATTTTCCACTTTTGAAAGGCTTTGCATAATTACAAATCATGTGATAACAATTTCTTTTTCATCGGTCCCCACCTTTACCTACTACAACTGAGCCTTTGATGCGAAATATGCAAATGGACGAAAGTTTCAAAATGAGATATCAACGGTCATGCAATCCATTGGTGTTGTTTTCACACCGACCTTCATCCAATCTCATCTTTTGATATTATTGTTTTACCACTTCTCACACCAGAGAATCTCAAGGAATCTTGAAATTAATACGGTGGCAATTGATGGACGAAATTCTCGTCAAGAAGTAATTATGAGGACAATCTGGGGATGATAAGCATAAATTTATTTATTTATATGGGAATGTATTAATGTAACCACGATTATAATTCCTGGAGTCTGCGTTGCTTGGAATTATAACTCTGCGTCCCTACTATCACCCAGGTTCTTCACCCCGAAGTTGTTAATCAAGACCTTTATCCCATTGACTGTCACGAATTTTTATTTACACCGGTTTTACTAGAATTAACGCCCACGAATGGTGGCTCCTAACCGATTTCCCTCTAGCTGTTAACGCCCCTGTTGTTACTGGAAACTCTGACTGGGTTGCTACAAAATTCACCCATGATTTCTTCCTAAACTGATTGACTAAGTTGTCATTTTATAACCATGATTTTTGGCTTAAAAAAACAAAAAAAAATTGGGTTACCCTTATTGCCAACGATTACCCTTTTTTTGTAGACTGCAATATCATTGTAATTCCTGGCGAATTTTCCTTTAAGACTGCGATTTTATTTGATGAAGACTGCTAATTTCCTAAAAAATGACTATGTGTTACCCTAGTATTTTCTGTTTACCTGACAGCGTTAATGCCCATGCGTGTCCTTCTCTTACATTCCCTGACAACGATTTTAAATGGCATTAATGTTCTGGACAACGCTTTTATTCTTCGGCATTACAACCATTGTTCCTAACTAGCGTTTGATAATGGTATCATTTGCTTTGTTTGGCTCTGAAGGGCATCTAATCTTTAACAACAAGATAGGAGTAAAAAAAATAAAAAATTGCTTTATTATTATTTCAATGCCTTGTTATTTGCCTTATGTTAAATGCCATTTTGATTGTTATTAAATGCCTTGTTATTTGCTTAATGTTAAATGCCTTGTTAGTTTCTTTATTATTTATTTTGATGGTAGCATTCTAGTTTAAGATTGTTACTATTGTGATCAAGTTTAATGGCTAGTTGGATGGACATTTGGATTAAATATATGTGACCTTATAGGTTGTGTTAATGATTTAAATTGATTGCTGAGTAAAGATTGGATTGCATATTTTTAACTTTGCTAATTGGGTTGTGTTTAATGTCTATTCGATGGTAAATTAATGGCTAATTTATAATTTAGACAAGCTAGTTAGATTATAATTAATGATTAATTATATTTTTAATTATTAGCAAAGTTGAAGTTCATACTTTCTTATTGATGTCCATTTAACGTGGAATTAGATGTTACCTTGATGACAATTTGTAATTTAAATTTGCGCAAATGTACTAGTTTTAAGGCTAATTTAGATTTTACCTTAATGTCATATTGCATTTTAGACATGCTAAGTATGGCTCATCATAGATTATTAAAATAGGTTGTAATTATCAACTAGCTCGACTTGACAATTGATCAGGATATTAGCGAAGTCGTCTTTAGCTTGCGCTTCTCGTTGAGGGTGTCGCTGTTCATTATAATTAATGTTTGTACTTGGTTTGTAAACATTTAATGTGCGTAGTTTTCTCTGAAGGGTTATAGTTACTTGTGTAATTAATTTTGGGTGCATTAGGTTGTTAGGATGATGGTCCTTAGCTTAGTAGGCTTGGTCTACTTGTGTTGGGTGGGATGTAGACACCTCCTTGTTCCTCATGACAGTCATGAGCCTTGAGACCTTAAATGGTCAAAATCAATGGGAACCTGGGCTTGAGCGTTGCTTATGTGTCCTGGAGGTCCTAACCATTGCAGGGTAGGATGGGTGGGTAGTCATTCTTATTATTCGTTGGTTGAATTTTGTACATTGCTTCCAGGTGCTTGATGTGCTTTTATATAAGGCCGTTATGTTGTTTTTGTGTGAGTTGCATGTGTTGTGTTCGTCGTCGTGTTGCGATGTTGAGTATAATGTCATTTTACCTTCCTACACACACACACACAAAAGAAAATTGCACTTGTTATGTGAGGCTCATTGTCATAACGAAATGGGAGGTTCGTTACATATGGTATCAGAGCCGGTTCAACTCATGACTTGGGATCTCTATGGCTTCCTTGATATGATTTGATTATACTATTACTAATCGAGTTGACTTGTATTCGTGTAGGTAATAATGGTTAGAGGACTCCGCGGAGGCAGACGACGAGGTGCTAGGGGAGGAGGTGCAACGCCTCCAGTAGCATCCACACCTGAGGGGCCTAACCCCCAGGGAGACGAGTAGGTTCTCAGACAGGAGAAGATAGCAGTTGGTGATGTCGTCGGAATGATGAGATATTTTTAGCACATGTCCGAGGCATTGATCAGCCATCTGGATAGAGATGAGGCCAGGGAATCAACACCCACTGAGGTTCCACCACGCGCTCTGGTTGGTACTGGTAGCATTCACTGTGAACTCGAGAAGGTCAAATTTCCTGAGTTCTTTGGTGCCTTGGACAGAGAGGCCACTGAGGCATGGTTGGAGAATATGGCGATGTGATTTGCACTTCACGATTATACCTACAACATGAAGGTCCACATGGTGGTATTTCAACTGAAGGGGAGTTCTCTTCTATGGTGGAAGACGCTCCTACCACAGTTGAATGTGGTCGTCGAAGACGTGTCATGGGAACTGTTCGAGGAATGGTTCCAAGAAAGGTACCTTTTAGAGGAATTCATTGAGCATTAGCTCAATGAGTTCAATGCCTTATGACAGGGTGGTTGTACGGTGCTTGAGTACAAGGCCCATTTTATGGAGCTGCTTTGGTATGCTCCACACCTAACACTGAGAAACTTAAGGTCAACAGGTTCATGTTTGGCCTTAACGAAAACATATGTGCAAAGGTCAGAATTTTTATGCCTCAAACCTTGCATGATGTCATCCAGAAGGCCCTCATAGCAGAGGAGGGGCTTATCAGCGGGGGTTAGACCAGGACTCTAGCGAGACCAACAGGGTAGGTGTCATCTAGAGTACAACAACATCAGACACCAGCCAGACATACGTCAAGATATTGTGGCTTCTAGAGGGGATCCACTTTCACTACACCTCGGCCACCAACGCCTCAACAATGGACACCTTATCGGGGACCACAACATGAGCAGTAGAATCTCCTGCAGTAGGAGCAATTTAGAATTGTTCAGTAGAACAGACCAGGGTTCCAGGCCGGTGGGCCGTCATCTTCTACTTCGAGTACTAGGACTACAGGGCCAAAGAATGGGTTATGGACATGTGGGGAGCCACACTACCAGCGTGACTACCCTGTGGAGAGGACTAGAGCATCCATATCAGCTGCACCCACTACCATGGGAGATATGGGCAAGGCCCATCAGATTCATGTAGCGGTGAATAACCACCAAGTAGAGAGTGAGCCGACTGTGCTTGAGACGACAGGTACCGTTGCTGACCAAACCCTTTGTATTTTGATAGATCTCGGTGCTACAGAGAGTTTCATTTCTGGTGCAGTGCTAAAAAGGATTAAGGTAAAGGAAGTCGAACAAGATGAGTTTAGGTTCATAGAAATGGCTTCGAGAGCCAAACATAAGTTTGGAGGAAAGGTTACAGGTTCTATCCTTAACCTGGGAGAGTTTGTCACAAGGGCCAACCTGTATGTCATGATCTTAGGATATTATGATGTCGTAATTGGAATGGATTGGTTGGAATCGCATGAGGTGATACTCAACTGTAAGACAAAACGATTGAGCTTGGTCGATGATGAGGGACAAAGACATGTGATTGTAGGACGAAACCAGGGAGTTTCCCTAAGGTTCATCTCTTCCTTACAGCTACGGAAGAGCATGCGCAAGGGGTGCAAGATTTATGCGATCCTTGAGTTAAATGAGAAGGGATTAACAAAAGGTTTAGAACACCTTTCGGCGGTGAGAGATTTTGTGGATGTATTTCCGGAGGAGTTACCTGGGATGCTACCAGAGAGGGAATTGGAGTTTACCATAGACCTAAAACCAGGGACTGGACCGATAGCACGAACGCCTTATCGGATGTCAACCCCAGAGTTACAAGAGTTGAAAATGCAACTGAAGGAGTTGCTGGACCTGGGACTGATACATTCTAGTGTGTCACCATGGGGTGCACCTGTTATTTTCATATGAAAGAAGGATGGTTCATGGAGGCTCTACATTGACTATCGTCAATTGAACAAGGAAACGATAAAAAATCAGTATCCGTTGTCGAGGATTGATGATCTGTTTGATCAAATGAAGGGCGCAATCGTGTTCTCAAAGATCGACTTGCAATCAGGATACCACCAGTTACGGATTAAGGAATATGATTTCTCTAAGACCGCATTTAAGATGAGTTTTGGACATTACGAGTTTACTATTTTACCGTTTGGACTGACAAATGCCCCAGGGGTATTTATGAGTTTGATGAATGGGGTGTCCCATGAGTACTTAGACAAGTTCATCCAAGTATTCATTGATGATATTTTGATTTACTCTCGGATGATGGAGGAGCATGATGAGCACTTTCACTTGGTACTACAATGTCTGCAAGAGCACAAATTATATGGGAAGTTGTCCAAATGCTCATTTTATCAATCGAAGATTCACTACTAAGGGCATGTTATCTTCGGCGAAGGCATCACCATGGATCCAGCCAAGGTCGAGGCTATTATGGAATGGCTGGCACCAACGAATGTCCCGAAAGTGCGTAGCTTCATGGGTTTAGCAGGATACTATTGACAGTTCATCGAGGGATTTTCGAAGATAGCAAATCCGATCACATAATTGCAGAAGAAAAACAAGAAGTTTGTTTCGGAGGCTCAAGGAGCTGTTGACAAAAAAACCGATACTAAAGGTCCCTGACATGGACGTGGACTTATTGGTATGCACTCATGCATCCAAGGAAGGCTTAGGCGGGGTCTTGATGCAAGACGGATGAGTGATCGCTTACACTTTGAGGAAACTGAGAAGGCATGAGGAGAACTACGTGATGCACAATTTGGAGTTGTTAGCCATTGTTTATGCCTTGAAGGTTTGGAGACACTACCTTGTTGGATGAGAATTTGAACTAAAGAATGACCATTGTGGACTACAACACATCTTTCTGCAGAGGAACCTGAATGCACGACAACGACGTTGGTCGGAATTGCTTAGCGAATACGACTTCAAGATTACTTACATAAAAGGAACAATGAATCGAGTGGCAGATGCATTGAGTCAGAGACCGCACATCTTTTCGATGTTGCTTCTTCAGATGAATCTACGTGAAAATATTCTAACTTTATAGCATGATGATGACTGGTACAAAGAGGTCGAGGGTTTTATCGAACAAAAAATAATGATGGTACTATGATTTGAAGGATTTTCTTTTGATAGCGATGGTTTATTGAGGTTTAAAATTTGGATCTACGTACCACCAAATGATGAGTTGAGGATGTTGATCCTAAGCGAGGCTCATAGAGCAGTATACATGGCTCACCCAGGAGTCACGAAGATGAGAGAAGACCTTAAACCCTTATTCTTATGGAAGGGAATGAAGGCAGACATAGTCCACTATGTGGCCAGATGTCTAAAATGTCAGCAGGTAAAGGCTAAACATAGACACCCAGCAGGATTACTACAACCACACGCTATTCTAGAATCAAAATGGGAGGTTATTTCGATGGATTTTATTGTTGGATTTCCACTGGTGACAAGGAGACATGAATCGATTTTCGTAGTAGTAGACACTCTAACGAAGAGTGCTCACTTTATTTCTGTGCATACAACGTATCATGCACCTGACATAGCTAGAGTTTTCATCAGTGATATTGTGAGGCTGCATGGCATGCCTAAGAGGATTATATCTGATTGAGGATTGGTTTTTACTGGACTATTTTGGATGAGTTTCCAAGAGGCCTTGGGAACCCAACTTAACTTTAGTACTACGTATCATCCAGAGACTAACGAGCAGACCGAACGAATGAACCATACCTTATAGGACATGTTGCATATGTACGTAATGGACCAACAAAAGCATTGGGAATAATTCTTGCCACTAGTGGAGTTCGCTTACAACAACAGTTACCAGAGCACCATTAAGATGGTGCCTTTCGAGTTTCTTTACGGGCGACTGTGTCAGACGCCTTTGAGTTGGGATCGGCTTGAGGATAGGGTCCTGGTAGGACTAGATGCGATCCAAGAAATGGAAGAGAAAATGAAAACAATAAGACAAAGGATTAAATAAGTGAAGGATCGTAAGAAGAGTTATGCCAATGCGCACTGTGTCGACCATAGTTATGAGGTCGACAATTGAGTCTTCTTGCAGGTTAAACTGCACAAAAGTTCGATCAAGTTTGGGAAGGGAGCTAAACTCTCTCCTAGGTTCATGGTACCTTTCAAGATTGTGGAGAGAAAGGGTCCCATGGCCTATCGACTAGCCTTGCCATATTCTTTGAGGCGTATGCACGATGTTTTTCATATATCTTTTTTGAGACATTATATTAGTGATCCTACACATGTTATTGACATGATTTCCTTTCAGGTATCAGATGAGGGGGCACTCATGGCTAAGATGGTCTGCATCTTGGATCATTGCATTCGACAGCTATGACATCGAATGGTAGATCAGGTCAAGGTCTAGTGGGACAATTATAGTCTGCACTCGGTGACCTGGGAGGACGCATATGATATGCGCCAACAGTTTCCATTTTTATTTGATGATAGACATATGATACTGTGATACACTTTATTTCAGAATATATACTGTGAAACTTCAGGACGAAGTTTAGACCAAGAGGGGGTGTATGTAACATCCCACTCTGGTGCACTGAGCGAACTTATTCTTTGAGGACACTTGCTCGCAAGTGATCCGGATTATTATGCTATTAGAACTTTTGATTTTGATTATGAAGCGTTATGGGTTGACGACATGTTGTTTTACCTCTTGACATAGACAGGTGCTATTGACTTGATTTTATTGAGTGTACAGAATTATGGACCTAGAGGATGCTGAGGCATCGATGGAACCCCTTGGACTCCAGATCAAGTTGGGGAGTGTACCATTGGGGTTTGATTCTTTTACTGTGATTTTAGTGCTTCTGATTAGATGATATGATATGGATATATTCTGACATGATTCGTTGATGATGGAGGTTGATGATAGCTTGACGACCAAAGCCACATGTGGAGTAAAGGGGTCACACATGACTACTAGAGATGTTGAGGGAGAGGTGTGGACAACAGCCCTGCCACAGCCTACTAGCACACCCATCGTGGCTCGAACTGTAGGTTAACGATTACCTAGTTCGAGAGGACCCACGATGACATGAGGGAAGACTGCGAAAGTCACCCGCGATGATTCTAAGGGGCGCGCAATAAGGTGGGGGCCTTATTCCTTAGAGGTCCTTAGTCTCCCACAACTTCACCTAGTAGAGTGTTGACTCTAGGGGTTATTGATGTATACCAAATCAGTCAAGAGGCCAGTGGCACCCTTGGAGCACGTAGTGCGTTCTGAAGGGAACGTCGCACAAAGGAAACATATTAAAGAGAGTGGCACCCTTGGAGCACGTAGTGCGTCCTGAAGGGCACGTCACACAAGGGAAGAGATGAGGCGAGTGGCACCCTTGGAGCACCTAGTGCGCTCTGAAGGGCATGTTGCGTTGTTGATGATAGATGAATGAACCTATATGGCCTTAGGACGAATAACGTGTTAAGTATTTTTGAAACAATTTCCCTAATTAAATGTCGCCCAGTATGAAATTTAAGGTCTGAGTCTAAATTACGCTAGTGGTAAAATTTTTTCTATCTATAATAATAATAATAATAAATAAAAACAACTTAAATAATAATTATGATCTTCATCAAATCTTGTAACACTAAGGGAGTAAGAAATTTAATTTATTCATAAAAAATCCGTTGAAATAAAATTTAAAAAGGGATTTAATTGTCTTATTATTTTGATAATTTACAATATACTAATTAAATGAGAAAGGGGAAAAAGGGGGTTAATTTCCACACCTTCCTTTTTGAGTTCTAAGTAAAAAGGGGAAAGAGGGAAAATCTAAAATTTTAGGAAACTAGGAAAAGAGGTAAACATAAAAATGGAAAAAGGGGGGAACATAAGGGAAAAAGAGGAAAGTCAAACTTAGTAAAGAATCTACCATTTAAAGAGATTTCTAATTTAAACTAAGTTAGCAATTTAATAATAGGGAAAGCCATTAAAATCTGTAAGAGAATTTGGAGACACCTAGGAGTGATTCTAGGAGTAACTCTAGGTGGGTGAGGGAAATAAAGATAATTAATTAATTAAAGAAATTAATTAATGGAGGAATGTAGGGGATGGGGGACACTTGTACGGAGAAGCATTTTTAGGAATTTATTTTTAAAATTCTAATTAAATGAGATTTTAGGAAAGAAAGGAAGTTCAAAACTCTATATAATGAAGGAAGGAGAAGGATGAAGGACGACCTTCTGTTTGCGTAATGTTACGCTACAGAACTATCTACTTGACTGATTTAACTTGTGGGAGTTGGGATACCTAGCTCGGTGAGGAGTGGTAGCTCGGCCTTGCGAGGCGAGCTGGGAGCTAGTCGAAATATTTGGATAGTGTGGGTGTGGCCCCTTTGCAGCTAGGGGGACTAAGGGGGAAGAAGAGTACCCCTAGTATTGGTTGGGAGGTACCAGTGAAGTCTCACCAGTTGGCAAGAGAGAGATGCATGGAACGCGCAAATGACACTCGCAGAGGACAATCAGGCAATGGTATGCTCTCTTCATTTTTGTTTGGTAGATTGTATTAGGAATTATGCTTGGAACTGCTCATTTATTGGAAAAGTAAACTGATGTCCTTAAAGTTGATGACGAAAACTTTTCTTAGCCTATCTCAATGGTTGTTGTCTCCTACGGCCTTCGTTTTCCCGCATGTCTTGACCACCTAGCTATGATTGATTGTGTCCTTAATGGTTGTTTTCCTTTCGTCCTTAGCTCCTCAGTCCTCACCTTAGCAGTTGGCCAGGAGCCTGATCTATGGTCGTCGCCTTAGCATTAAAAGACCTATGGATGTCAACGCCCTACTTTTCTGTGTGAGGATGATGAGTGAAGGATGCACCTATTAGACATATACCCTCAATGTTTGTCCTTAGTTGAAGGTTCTCCTTGTGCTCCGATGCGTTCAATTAACCCTGCACTGTGATTGTTGGTGAAGTTTATCCTTAAACTCAACTTGTTTTTATTTCGTCATTGTCTCATTTTACCCCATCTTTATATTGATGGATCAATTTTAACCCAATGTTTTGTTCTTGGAAAAATTTTAAATTGACGTGTAATGGTGTCCTAGCAATGAAAAAAAAAGGAAAAAAAAAAGATCCCTTCCTGTCTACAACTTTTTATTGGCGTGTGATTTTTGAGGTTTTTAATTTATTGCAGATCGACTTACCGTTCCCTATCTTGATTTCCTTTTTGGGGGGTTGGTTTTCCTCGTGCCCTTATTTCAAAAGAAAAGTAGACTATTTATCTCTGATGCGTTGCTGGGCACCCCAGGAGACAAAAATAATTTGAAATGCTTACATCTGGCTGCATTGAACCATGTATTGACTGTGTAATGTTTCCTCTGTGTTTAGTATGGTGTCTTGACTGTGTAATGTTTTCTCAGCATTTAGAACGATGTAAATGATTGCCCACGAAATGATAGATTGTGTAGTGAATGCATATTCAAAATTCAAAATACAAAATGCCTCTAATTTCTGATGCATGTGGGATTGAATTGAGTAATATAAAAAAAAATGCAGATGTATTTGCAAGCATTAATTGAAGCAACTGTTAGATCCCACACTCATTTTCCACTTGTGAAAGTCTTTGCATAATTACAAATCATGTGATAACAATTTCTTTTTCACCGGTCCCAGCCTTTACCTACTACAACTGAGCCTTTGATGCGAAATATGCAAATGGATGGAAGTTTCAAAATGAGATATCAACAGTCGTGAAATCCATTGGCATTGTTTTCACACCGACCTTAATCCAATCTTATCTTTTGATATTATTTTTTTTCCACTTCTCACACCAGAGAATCTCAAGGAATCTTGAAATGAATATGGTGGAAATTGACGGACAAAATTCTCCTCATGAAGTAATTATGAGGACAATCTAAAGCTAATAAGCATAGAATTTTTTATTTAAATGGGACTGTACTGCTGTAACCACGATTATAATTCCTGGCATCTGCATTACTTGGAATTATAACTTTGTGTCCCTACTGTCGCCCAGGTTCTTCACCCTGAAGTTGTTAATCAAGACCCTTATCCCATTGATCGTCACTGATTTTTATTTACACCGGTTTTACCATAATTAACGCCCATGAATGGTGGCTCCCAACCGATTTCCCTCTGGCTGTTAACGCCCCTGTTGTTGCTGAAAACTATGATTGGATTGCTGCAGAATTCACCCACGATTTTTTCCTAAATTGATTGACTGAGTTGTTGTTTTATAACCATGATTTTTGGCTTAAAAAAAACAAAAAAAAAATGGGTTACCCGTATTGCCAACAATTGCCCTTTTTCTATAGACTGCAATATCATTGTAATGCCTGGCGAATTTGCCTTGAAGACTGCGATTTTAACTGATGGAGACTTCTAATTGAGTCAAAAACGACTATCTGTTACCCTGTCATTTTCTTTTTACCTAACAACGTTAATGCCCATGCGTGTCCTTTTCTTACATTCCCTGACAGTGATTTTAAATGGCATTAATGTTCTAGACAACGTTGTTATTCTTCAGCATTAGAACCATTGTTCCTCACTAGTGTTTGATAATGACATCATTTGCTTTGTTTGGATCTGAAGGGCATCTAATCTTTAACCGCAAGATAGCAGTAACAAAAAAAAAAATTTGCTTTATTATTATTTTAATGCCTTTTCATTTGCTTTATGTTAAATGGCAGGTTAATTGTTATTAAATTCCTTGTTATTTTCTTAATGTTAAATGCCTTGTTAGTTGATTTATTATTTATTTTGATGGTAGCATTCTATTTTAAGATTGTTACTATTGTGATCAAGATTAATGGCTAGTTGGATGGAGATTTGGATTAAATAGATGTGACCCTATAAGTTGTGTTAATGATTTAAATTGATTGGTGAGTAAAGATTGGATTGCATATTTTTAACTTTGCTAATTGGGTTTTGTTTAATATTTATTCAATGGTAAATTAATGGCTAATTTATAATTTAGACAAGCTAGTTAGATTATAATTAATGATTAATTATATTTTTAATTATTAGCCAAGTCAAAGTTCAGACTTACTTATTGATGTCCATTTAACGTCGAATTAGATGGTACCTTGATGACAATTTGTAATTTAAATTTGTGCAAATGGACTAGTTTTAAGGCTAATTTAGATTGTACCTTAATGTCATATTGCATTTTAGACATGCTAAGTCAGGCTCGTCATAGATGATTAAAATAGACTGTAATTATCAACTAGCTTGACTCGACGATTGATCAGGATATTGGTGAACTCGTCTTTAGCTTACGCTTCCCGTTGAGGGTGTCGTTGTTCATTATAATTAATGTTTGTACTTGGTTTGTAAACATTTAATGTGAATGGTTTTCTCTGAAGGGTTATAGTTACTTGTGTAATTAATTTTGGGTGCGTTGGGTTGTTAGGATGATGGCCCTTAGCTTAGTAGGCTTGGTCTACTTGTGTCGGGTGGAATGTAGACACCTCCTTTTTCCTCAGAACAGTCGCCAGCCTTGAGACCTTAAATGGTCAAAATCGATGGGAACCTGGGCTTGAGCATTGCTTATGTGTCCTGGAGGTCCTAACCATTGCAGGGTAGGATGGGCGGGTAGTCATTCTTATTCTTCATCGGTTGAATGCCATACATTGCTTCGAGGTGCTTGATGTGCTTTTATGTTAGGCCGTTATGTTGTTGTTGCGTGATTTGAATGCGTTGTGTTCATCGTCATGTTGCGATGTTGAGTATAATGTCATTTTACCTTCCTACACACACAAAAAAATAAAAAATTGCACTTGTTATGTGAGGCTTGTTGTCGTAACGAAATGGAAGGTTCATTACATCAAGTGTAAACCTATGAAAAAGGAAAGCATAATACTTCCTGAAGAAATTCAAGGAAGTGTTTCATATTTTGGAGTGAGTTTATAACGATAAAAAGACAAATAATTATATATCTTGTCACCTTGAAATGTCCAATAACTGAAAATGAAAGAAATTTCAATTCTCAGGAATGGTGTTACTAACCATCTAGCTTCAGATGTAAACTCAAAATACTTGAATAGATGATCAGTCACAGATATAAAATAAACCAAAAGATAATGAACAACATAAAGAAAAGCATGATATAAAATATTATGTGCAAAACTAACTAAAACTAATTCGACACAGATAACATTTCACATCAAGAAATTACATGAGAAGACAATGAAAAAACACTGCAAAGTCTTCACAGGACGAAATTTAAAGAGTAAACTACTTTCTCATATAGTTTAAAACAAAATATGTTCATCATATGGTCTAGGAAAAACTTTTTGGATAATATACTCTTAAAGATTGAAAAAATTAATATATAAATGATAGCAATTAACCATGTATTGATAAAATAGACTAAATCTAATTTAAATCAATGCATAATAAATTATTCAAAGAATATGAAGATATTATAATGAAAATAAAACCATTTTACCCACAGGACAAAATCCATTAAGCAACCTAGAATTTCATATTCTTCTTTGAAAATAATTTTCCATTCTCCCAAAGATTCCAACCATCCGTTACTCCATTTAAAAAGAAAAAAAGTTTACAAAAAAAATAATATACAAAGAGAAAGGATCAAAATCCTCCTCTCCATTTCTTGGATCCTTATGGCTATGAACTTTCTCATATGTTTATACAATGAATGAACAGTTTGGGCGTCACTAATAATTTCTGCCACCTGAAATTTTCCTCGTAAAGAGAAACAACTATCTCTCAAATAGTGTATTTGTTTGGGAAAATTCTCGTGTGTAAGATAAATGGGTCCATTTTGGAGATGGGTTGTCATCTGTTTCTTCATATTCCGCACATTTTGTCTGCAATCAGTCCTGCAAAATCACTTGTTTATTCTTGATGCATTTCCAAATTTTATCTGTAGTTGCTTATAAATTTATTTGCAGCAATCCAATATTATTTTTGGATCAATCATATTGAACGCATTTAGATAATAAAATCAAGACATGATCATATCCATACCAAATAACTATGAAACAATAAAAAACATAAATTAAAAACCTAAAAATTGTGAATAAAACAAAATCTAGAAGAATAAAATAAAAAATGAATTTAAACTAAAAGCTAACTATAAGTTGTAAATAAATATTGGTTATAGTTTCCTTTCAAGTATGATCTTAAAATTCTAGAAAGTTCAAGTTGACGGAGAGGAGAAAAATATTAATTTTGAGTTTTCACAAAACCAAACAAATGATAGATAATTCTTTTTTTATTATTATTTTAATTTAATTTTGAAATGAGATGCAAACTAACAAAATAATTTAATTAATTAAACCTACCAAATGATTTTGTGAAAATGAGAAACCAACCAAGATATTATTTGATGAAGTAATGAACCAATTATTCAAAATAGTCAAACTTGCTAATGAGAAAAAGAATGAACACATAATCATAATTTAAACGAAAGTAAACAATTGATTAAAGTTAACGTTTTTGTTTAAATTGAAATTTCTATGCTCGTTTCTAAATTTTGACATATACTCTTGTAATTAATGTCTCATACTATAGTGAATGTCTTAAGTTTGTCTCAAAGCAAGACAAGGTATGGAACTATTTGAAAATGTTGATTTTGTAGCTCATTATAATTATCAAGATTCTAATGGGGGACCTTAAAATTTTGTAAAACTTTAGGGGGGGTTGTTGGGGCCCAAAAAATGACGACTTAATGGGTGAAGTAGTTATCTATGATTTGGTAAGATTTCACATTAGGAAGAAAATAATAAGAATTGAAAAAGGATTTAAGCTCCCTCAAATAAATTCACTTTGATATCATATAGTGTTAGGATAAGCTCAATGTTATAACTAGACAATAGAATTTGCTTTGTAGGAGATTATAACCTGAAATAATGTATTAATAAAAGAGTCACAATGTTTATAAAAGAACTTCAATAACATTTACAGAGCCACTGTTGCTAGCATGAGTCCATAACCTTGGAAGGGATGTCATTTAACCCACTCAAATGCTTTAATCCCATCCAATAGTTGTATCCGCATGATGTATACTTCCATAAAAGTTAATTTAAAATCATATACCTGCTACCTCTCGACCCGACATTGCTTCGTTGCCAATAGGCCTGTTCAGTACCTCGACGAAGTTGTCTTGGTATAATTTGTGCATTGACCTGTTGCTAGTGAGCGTGTTCAGTACCCCAATGGGTTTACACACACTTCCCATACTTAAGTGCTTCCAACCCTCTTATGTCAGTTTTAAATAATAATACGATTATAGATTTATTGATGACAAAGAGAGTGGGGTGACACTGGAGGTTAATTGCAATACAGGTGAATAGTTTATTTATTTTCTTTCAAAACTGGAAGTTTTTTTTCATGGTTTAGAGATTTGAGATTTCATTTAAGAAATCATCTAGAGAATAGGGAAGCACTTAAAAGTAATTCCTTAAGAATATGGACAACATAAAAATTTTAAATATCATCGTAATTCTCAAATGTTTAAACCACATCTCTGGTGTAATACTCTGGCAAAGAAAATTTGAGGACAAAATGAAAGTGACAATGGACATAAAAATAAATTGTCTGAGCTATATCTTAATATCATGACCTTTTTGAATTATTTCAAATTGCTTGAAAAATACAGGTCTTAAAATGAATGCTTCCTTCGATGATTTCTCTTTGATCATAAATATATTGATTAAAAAAGACAGATAAGAAGAAAACTCATTCAAAACAATCAAAGAAAACAAAAAAAAACACAACAAACCAAATCAAATTTTATTAATGGGATTCAAAATCAGAAGTATGGAAAATCAAAACAACAAAAGAAAACTTTTCAGGACACGATTTTGGCCAAAGATAAACTTGAGCTTTTGGATCTACTAGCATCTCACTGTAAAATAAAGGAAGAAATAAATCATATAAAATATCATCTGCGAGCAAGTTCTTTTCTTAAGATAGTGATGCATGAGATGTTACTTTGACCAAGCATTATTATTAAAAATAAAAGAGACTAAAAGAAAATAGAAAAATCCTTATTAAGATGAGTGTAGTCCTACTCATAGCACCTTGGGTTAGGGTTGAATTGACAGTTCAAATTTACTTGTCTCTTTACTTTCCATTTAAAATTTTCACGATGATACTGCATTTTTGAAAAGAAATATTCAACAAAACGCAGAGAGAAAAAGATTTAAAGTGGACATCCATAACAACATTCATATTATGGTTCTCTTGGTGTACCCACTTGTGTTCATAACTGGATTATTACAAAGAGAAACATTGAGGAATAAAACTAAAGGAAACCTACTCCTAAACCTACTCTAAACTACTAAATATATCAAAATGATAAGTAAAATCGTATTTCCAGTGAAGCCACAAGAGCATCTTCAATCTTGCAAGGCATAGAAAGTCAAAAATTAAAATACAAGAATGTAGTATTTGTAGATACAAAATAAATATGTCATGATTACCTCCTATATATTCATTTAAAAATAAAACAAGCACGCCCTTACCATTCCTTTGAAACTTCTTGATGTATGAATCCTCCAACCATTCTGCAAACTTGTCATGATATGAGTAATAATGGCATGGAAGAGTGTAAGTAAGTTTGAAAAACTTGTCAAGATTATGGGGACCTGACATAACCATCAACCAAGGCTGAAATGCCCCATCCTCCTGACAATTCTCCAAGTGCTCATCAGTTTCTTCACATGGAGGATCTAAAAAAATCATGTCATGCTTACTTCCTAGATATTTTGGTAGAAACAAAGAAAACACAACTTTATCTTTATTATGAAGATTTTTTAGATACGAATATTCAAGCCATTATGAGATCCTATCATAAAAATTAGGATGCAAACTATGAATTTGATGAAATGGATATATCAATGGGGAACACATCATAAGAGGATTCATGACATCAACTAGATTATTGGTTTGAATGCTTCCTTTGATGAGATTGATCGTTTCAAAATGTGAAGCATAAACATTAAAATTTGAACTAATCAAAGAACGAATATGCAATGTAGAATATTTGATCTCTATAAGAATGATTGCATTGTCTTTTTCAGCAATAAATCGTGTAAAATCATCTTTCAACATGTCATTTTTCCATTTGAGTGATGAAAGTGAAAGAGCATCAAATCTGACTTCATAAATGTTATGTTTGGAATTAATTTCACCAATTTTTGGCATATCGAAAAGATTTGATTGTGATGGCAAAGAGTAAGATACTATGGGTAAAGTATCATGTCCACCATAATATAAGAAGAGATCGGGATATAAAGAGTAAAAGGAATCATAAATGAACACATGAAAATAATCTCTTGAGCTATGATATTTAGCAATGGTATTATCAAGACATTCTTCTTCACTCTCTTTAAAACTTTCACTCTGTTTTGTTGATAAATTCTTCAAAATATTATGATCATGTAAATTTGTCTCCTGTATGATAGATGATTCAAAAATTTCATGACAAACATCTAATATTTCCTATGGATAAAGTATGATTTGTGGATGAAGGTTTAAGGTTTCTTCTTCCAATTGCAGATCTACATCTCTAATCAGTTTCATTGGAATGATAGAATGCTTAAGACTATTTTCATCACCTAAGTGTTCTTCAATAACTAAATTTAAGTACTCATTAGAGAAAGAGTTAGAAGAATATGGACATTCACCTTGAACCAACATCAAATCTTCTTCCATGATGGTCAAGGGCTGAGTATACAATGATTCAGAGGAAAAACCAATTTGATTGTGAGTAAGAAACTTTTTAATAGGTTCTACCTTCCTTGTTTGTTCAAAATTTTCGTATGGATTCCTCTCATCTTGCGAACAAAATTGTTCTCAAAATCGAGTGATACGATTTGTAACGAATTCATCATTCATGATTGAATATGACTGGATGAAAGGGACACAAGAATCATAGAGGATATTTAGTACACATGACATGTCATGAAGATTAAATTTACAGAGAACATGATGGATTCTTGTTGAAAATCCTTCTGGAGATGAATTGCCATTGATTAGTAAAGCCTGAAATTCTTCGCATAATTGATTGCAATCATAGTTTTCAAAAGCATCTAAAAATTCATCTACAAACTGAAACCAATCAATAATGTGATATACTGGAAAATACTCAAACCAATGTTTAATCCGACCCCTGAAAGTAAAAGCGAATAATCTGCATAAAACCTTTAAATCAGAAATATCATGTTTGATGCATTCATACCAAAACTTGTTAAGATGGTATTTTGTAGACACATTATCCCCACCATTAAATGTGAGTTTGGACAAGCAAGAGGCTGTCTCGTTGCGAATATCAGACAATGAGAAATGAAAAGCATGTTCCAACACAGTGATTTAGGGAGCCATGTGAAATTAAATACATTCAAAACAAAGACTCATGTAAGGCCAACTTGTTAGTATGGTCTACCTTATAATGCATTTCAAGATGACACAGAAGAATAATTTATAAATCTGGAATTATGAAAGGCTAAGGGGTGAACCATTTAATCATTAAATTTACTTAGCCCTCCTTCAAGCGCCATTTGTTGACGGGCATAAATGACACACCGTCAAATGGAAGGTTAGATCCCGACTGAGGTTGTCTAATTAACCCAAGCCATTTGGTATTATCTATCTTGACAGGTTTAATGGCTCCATTAGCCAACTAAAGTCCTAAAAACAATAAAATAAATAAACTAATTTAAATCTATGATTCTAGCAAATGATATATTACTTACTAATGTTTATTAAAAAGAAACTTGAATATACAAATGATTATAAACAATCTATATATAGCTTACAAGGTTTACTTAAAATCTTGCAAAAATGAATGCTCATAATAATGTTTCAAAATAAGATAAAATAAGAACATAAATCTTTTTGTTTTTTTAATGTTTAAAGATTTTAAATTAATAACTACTAAGCAAATACAATTGAAACAATAACACAAAAACAATCAAATCTAATTAATGCAATCATCGTCTCATTCATATATAAACAAATCTAAATAAAAGAAAACAATGCACCTACTAACCTCTCACTAATCAGCAGGACTAAGCTAAATTCATCTCTCTGTATTTTTATGAGCTCCTCTTAAGCTGTGTCAAGTGTAAACCTATGAAAAAAACAAGTATAATACCTCCTGAATAAATTCAAGGAAGTGTTTCCTATTCTATAGTGAGTTTATAAGGAAAAAAAGACAAATAATTATATATCTTGTGACCTTGAAATGTCCAATAACTGAAAATGAAAGAAATTCCAATTCTCAGGAATGGTCTTACCAGCTATCTAGGATCATATGTAAACTCAAAATACTTGAATAGATGATCTTCGCAGATATAAACTAAACCAAAAGATAATGAGCAACATAAAGAGAAGCATGATATAAAATATTATCTGCAAAACTGACTAAAGCTAATTCGACACAGATAACATTTCACATCATGAAATTACATGAGAAGACAATGAAAAAACACTACAAAGTATACACAGGATTAAAGTCAAAGAGTAAACTAATTTCTCATATAATTTCAAACAATATATGTTCATCATATGGTCCATGAAAAACTTTTGGGATAATAGACTCTTAAAGATTGAAAACATTAATATATAAATTATAACAATTAACCATGTATCGATAAAATAGAATAAATCTAATTTAAATCAATACATAATCAATTATTCAAATAATATGAATATATTATCATGAAAATAAAACCATTTTACTCACAAGACAAAAGCCATTAAGCAACCTGAAATTACATATTTTTCTTTGAAAATACTTGTCCATTCTCCCAAAGATTCCAACCATGCATTACTTCATTTGAAAAGAAAAAAGTTTACAAAAGAAATAATATTCAAAAGAGAAATGATCAAAATCATCCTCTCCATTTATTGTCTCCTTTTGGTTCTGAACTTTCTCATATATTTATACAACGAATGAACAGTCTGGGTGTCACTAATAATTTCCGCCACTTGAAATTTTCCTTGCAAAGAGACATAAATATCTCTCAAATCTTGTATTTGTTTGGGAAAATTTCCTCTCATAATTTAAATGGGTCCATTTTGGAAATGGGTTTTCACCGGTTTTGTCATATTCCTCACGGTTTGGCTGCAATCAGTCCTGCAAAATCGTCTGTTTGTTCTTGACGCATTTCCAAATTTTATCTGTTGTTGCTCATAAATTTATTTGCGACAATCCAATATTATTTTTGGATCAATAATCTTGAACGTATTTAGATAATAAAATCAATACATGATCATATCCGTACCAAATAACCAATAATAGAAACTTGCGAAACAAAAAAAAAAACCATAAATTACTAACCTAAAAATTGTGAATAAAACAAAATCTAGAACAATAAAATAAAAAATGAATTTAAACTAAAAGCTAACTATAAGTTGTAAACAAATATTGGTTATATTTTCCTTTCAAGTATGATCTTAAAATTCTAGAAGATTCAAGTTGATGGAGAGGAGAAAAATATTAATTTTGGGTTTTCACAAAATCAAACAAATGATAGATAATTATTTTATTATTTTTATTTTAATTTATTTTGAAATGAGATGCAAAATAACAAAATAATTTAATTAATTAAACCTACCAAATGATTTTGTGAAAATGAGAAACCAACCAAGATATTATTTGATGAAGTATTGAACCCATTATTCAAAATAGTCAAACTTGCTAATGAAAAAAAGAATGAACACATAATCATAATTTAAACGAAAGTAAACAATTGATAAAAAAAATAATGTTTTTGTTTAAATTGAGATTTCTATGCTCATTTCGAAATTTTGACAAATACTCTTGTAATTAATGCCTCATACCATAGTGAATGTATTAAGTTTGTCTCAAAGAAAGACAAGGTATGGAACTATTTCAAAAGATTGATTCTGTAGCTCATTATAATTATCAAGATTTTAATGGGGGCCCCTTTAAATTTTGTAAAAATTTAGGGGGAGTTGTTGGGGCCCAACAAATGGCGACTTACTGGGTGAAGCAGTTATCTCTGATCTGGTAAGATTTCATATTAGGAAGAAAATAATAAAACTTGAAAAATGATTTAGGCTCCTTGAAATAAACTCACTTTGAGACCATATAGTATTAGGATAAGCTCAATGTTATAACTAGACAATAGAATTTACTTTTCATGGGATTATAACCTAAAATAATGTATTAATCAAAGAGTCACGATGTTTATAAAAGAACTTCAATACCGTTGACAGAGCCAGTGCTATCCGCAGGAGTCCATAACCTCGACAGGGATGTCATTTAACTCACTCAAATGCTTTAATTCCATCCAATAGTTGTATCTGCATGATGGATACTTCCATAAAAGTTAATTTAAAATCATATAACTACTACCTCTCGACCTGACATTGCTTCATTGCCAGCAGACCTGTTTAGTACCCTGACAAAGTTGTCTTGGTATCATGTGTGCATTGATCTGCTGCCAACGAGCTTGTTCAGTACCCCGACGGGTTTACACACACTTCCCACACTTAAGTTCTTCCAACCCTCTTATGCCACTTTTAAATAATAAACAATTATAGATTTATTGATGACAAAGAGAGTGGGGTGACACTAAAGGTTAATTACAATACAAGTGAATAGTTTATTTATTTTCTTTCAAAACTGTAATTTTTTTATCATGGTTTAGAGATTTTAGATTTCATTTAAGAAAACATCTAGAGAATGGGGAAGAACTTAAAATTGTTTCCTTAAGAATATGGACGGTGTAAAAAGTTTAAATATCATCGTAATTCTCAAATATTTAAACCACATCTCTGGTGTAATACTCTGACAAAGAAAATTTGAGGACAAAACGAAAGTGACAATCGACCTAAAAATCAATTGTTTGAGCTATATCTTAATATTAGGACATTTTTAAATTATTTCAAATTGATTGAAAAACACGTCTTAAAATGAATGCTTCCTTCGATGATTTCTCTTTGATAAGAAATATATTGATTCAAAAAGACAGATAAGAATAAAACTCATTCAAAACAATCAAAGAAAACAAAAAAACACACAACAAACCAAATCAAATTTTATTAATGGGATTCAAAATCAGAAGTACACAAAATCAAAACAGCAAAAGAAAACTTTCCAGGAAACAATTTTGGCCAAAGATAAACTTGAGCTTTTGGATCTACTAGCATCTCACTACAAAATAAAGAAATAACTAAATCATATAAAATATCATGTGCGAGCAAGTTCTTTTCTTAATATAGTGGTGCATGAGATGTTACTTTGACCAAACATTATTATTAAAAATAAAAGAGACTAAAAGAAAATAGAAAAATCCTTATTAAGATGAGTGTATTCCTAATCGTGGCACCTTGGGTCAGGGTTGAATTGTCAGTTCAAATTTACTTATCTCTTTAATTTCCCTTTAAAAGTTTCATGATGATACTGCATTTTTTAAAATAAATATTCAAGGAAAAGCAGAGAGAAAAAGGATTTAAAGTGGACTTGCCTAACAACATTCAAATTATGGTTCTCTTGGTGTACCCACTTGTGTTCATAACTGCATTATTACAAAGAGAAACAATGAGAAATTAAACTAAAGGAAACCTACTCCTAAACCTACTCTCAACTACTAAATATATCAAAATGCTAAGTCAAATCGTATTTCCAGGGTAGCCAGAAGAGCATCTTCAATCCTATAAGGCATAGAAAGTCAAAAATCAGAATAAAAGGATGTAGTATTTGCAGATACAAAAGAAATATGTCATGATTTCATCCTATATATTCATTTAAAAAAAAAACAATAATGACATTACCATTCCTTTGAAAATTCTTGATGTATGAATCCTCCAACCATTCTACAATCTCGTCGTGATATGGGTCATAATGGCATGGAAGAGTGCAAGTAAGTTTGGAAAACTTGTCAATATTATGGGGACCTAACATAACCATCATCCAAGGCCGAAATGTCCCATCCTCCTGACAATTCTCTAAGTGTTCATCAATTTATTCACATGGAGGGTCTAAAAAAATCATGTCATGCTTACTTCCTAGATATTTTGGTAGAAACAAAGCAAGCATAACTTTATCTTTATTATGAATATTTTTTAGATACAAATGTTCAAGCCATTATGAGATCCTATCATAAAAATTAGAATGCAAACTATGAATTTGATGAAATGGATATATCAATGGGGAACACATCATAAGAGGATTCATGACATCAATTAGATTATTGGTTTGAATGCTTCCTTTGATGAGATTGATCGTTTCAAAATGTGAAGCATAAACATTAAAATTCGAACTAATCAAAGAATGAGTATGCAATGTAAAATATTTGATCTCCATAAGAATGATTGCCTTGTCTTTTTCAACAATAAATCATGTAAAATCATCTTTCAACATGTAATTTTTCCATGTGAGTGATGAAAGTGAAAGAGCATCAAATCCAACTTCATAAATGTTATGTTTTGTAACAACCCTCTTTCGTTACGACAACAACTCTGATAGCAGGTGTATTTTTTTTTTTTTTTTTTTCTGCATTAGGAATTTAAAATCGTCACAACACTAATTAAAATCATTACAAGCAACAAGTCATTGTAATCAATAACGACACAAGTCAACGCATTAACATAAATAATAGAGACACATGATCAACACATAAACATAATTAGCAACGCAGTTCAACACATCACAATCATCCGAAGAAAAATATAAATAATGGTCAACCATATCACTGAAGATTATAATAACTATAACCCATTATCAAACTGTCATATAAAAAGGACAATTCCCAACTTATAATTCAAATCTTTCCTCCTAAATCTATGATATTTCCATTACTCGGCAATAAAAGTAATTCTTACCAAAGTTCAATAACTCATTTCTAGTGCATCAACAATATATAGTCAGATTCATTACACTGACCAACTTAATATCAAGATCCTAAAATTCTAGGTAGTATGGGCCATAACTAGAAATTGCCTTTTATCCATATATTATTATATTCAATAGATATAAAATGAAAATTTGATTTTTGTGATTAACACTTCTCACTATTTATATGATAACTAGAAGAGTATAATTAGCTTCCTTCGGAAGATACTATTATATTTCATTCCACACTGGATTATAATATCTAATCTTTAATGTATAATAAGATGAGTCAAGATGGTCCTCCAAGTGTACATTGGGAGGAGTTATTACAAATTTCATGCTGGGTAAATGATGTCGATAATCATAACATCGCGACATAATATGATATAGTGTACTATCTTCCCTTAATCATTCTAAATAAGAATGGACAGTAAGGAACTAACTACTATAAATACACCTCTCACCATAGTAACAGGAGCACCTAAGATCAATTAAAAATATCAGTGACCGAACAATTGCTAACTTAATGCGATGTCGCCTGTCGTAATAACTTCCGTTATCAGCTAGTGGGAGCGGCAGTGAGCACACCTCCTAGAATCCGCGAGGGATTGACGATTGACTCATATTTCAAGATTGTCAAAATTAGAAGGAATGGATGGACAGAGTCGAGCGATAATCACCCAGTCTATCAAAGAAGTGGATGGATTCGGATCCATGGGCATCTCAGGCAGAACAAGACAGAAGCATCCCCGTTCCAGTGCACTCAGATAAACCCGTTGGAAGGAAAGGAGATTCACACGATTCTAGGGATTAGTTCAGGAATTTAAAGAATAACACTACTAGGATTCTAACACTGAGATGTGCCATAAATTGTTGTCTATGAGAGAACTGATATAATGTTAATACCGCATCAATACACCCCAGGCGTTGATCTAATACAAGCTAGGAACTGAATATAACCTATAATAAACCCATAAATTCATAACTGCCTCGAGCGATACTAGTCACAATGACTGTAAAATGTGATCCAGTCTACTAGGAACAATATTGACAAAAGGTTCTTCGATGGGCTGAGATGTAAGTTGCACATTCGTGATTATACTATAAAAAAAAAACTCTTCGAGGGATCGAATCCTCGTGATACAGAGAATATTTCCAATTCTACTTGATGGTTGATACAATCACTACAATACAACTGAAAAATTTAAAACAATTTCTAAATTTTAATCATCGGCAGAGAAGAAGAGAATATCTGAAACTAAAACAATTTCTGAATTTAAAACATTAGTTTTAGTTTATTATATATAGATATATATATATGTGTGTGGATGCAACCATGATAGAACTCATCTTTTATAGCAGGCATCCATCATGGAAACTTACAAATTTGATATCAGTAATCCCATAGAGTTTACTAATATACACATTAATCTTATTACAAATTCAAATCTCAACAAGAATATTGTAATTGAAGGCGACGAAGCTGAAGGTGATCTTCAAAAAGTTGGCGCTCCTTCCTTCCTCCCGTTTGTTAATCCCAGAGACTTCATTGATGCATAGAAGAAGACAATCATACAATCTCACAATGTGGACCAACACAGAAACATAAATCA
>JZKD02S0844172.1:23094-59315 GCA_000966675.3 Picea glauca | reverse complement strand
TTCTTCCATTCATCCCTTGCTTCTATTATCCAATCGGGTTGGATGATCGAGATAGCACAGAGAAAGGCCTCAACATCTTCATCCTTTATTGAGAGTGCATCTTCCACAACATTTTACTTCTCCTTTTTATAAACGATTTCAAAATCATAACCCAATATCTTGGTTACCTATTTTTATTGTTCTTCTGAAGATAGTCTTTGTTCCAAGAAGTATTTAAGACTATCATGATCTTTTTTGACCTTGAAGTGCCTACCTATTAGGTAAGGACGTCATTTCTTCAATGCATGTAGTATTGCCATCATTTCCTTCTCATAAATGGGTTTTTGTAAGTCCTTTCCCTTGAGTGGTCGACTTTCAAAAGCCAGGGGCCATCCTTATTGCATTAGGAAAGCACCAATTCCATTTCTCGAGGCATCACTTTCCACAATAAAGGTTTTTGTGAAGTCTGGAGTGGTCAAGACAGGAGCTTTGCACATCACCTCTTTAAGTTGTTCAAAATCTTTATTTTCCTCTGGAGTCCATGAAAATGCATCCTTCTTAGTTAGTGCCATTAAAGGTTTTGCTATTCTTCCATAGTGTCGAACAAACTTACGGTAGTAACCTCTCAAACCCAAAAATCCTCTAAGATTCTTCAATGTTTTGGGAATCGGCTAGTCCATCATGGCCTTAATCTTGTTAGGGTATACCTTGACACCTTCATGAGATACAATATGACACAAATACTCTACCTCCTTCACTCCAAATAAACATTTGGATGGTTTGGCATATAGTTGTTGCTCCTTTAGTAGTTGTAGCACCTTGTCAACATGTTGCACATGATCCTCCTAAGAATTGCTATAGATTAGTATATCATTAAAAAATAATAACACAAATTTTCAAAGGAAGGGCTTGAAAATGGAATTCATCAACCGTTGGAATGTGGAAGTTGCATTTGTAAGGCTAAAAGGCATGGCCAAAAATTCATAATGGCCTTCATGAGTTTGGAATAATATTTTTGGGATATCTTCTTCCTTCATTATAATCTGATGATACCGTGAACAAAGATCAAATTTTGTGAACTAGATTTCTCCATGTAGTTCATATAACAATTCATCAATGATGAGAATGGGAAAATTATCTTTAATAGTGATCTTGTTGAGCTCTCTGTAATCTGGACATATACGCCATGAGCTATCTTTCTTGAATACCATTACCACTAGTGCAGAGTAAGAACTTTGGCTAGGTCTAATAATTCCAACCTCTAACATTTCTTCAACCATGCGCTCAATTTCACTCTTCTGGGTGTAAGGGTAACTGTATGGCCTGATGTTAGGAGGACCACTCCTATGAATTAGGTGAATTTCATGATCATGATTTCGAGTGGGTGGAAGACCTTTGGGAATATCTTCAAATACTTTGGAATGCTTATCAATGATCACTTGGAGATCTTGAGGAATAGATGGCTTAGATGTTTGAACATCTACTGAGCATAGTTGTGCAATAATGCCTTGATGCCCCTTTTTCAATAATTTTGTCATGCCATTAGATCTTATCTCCTTACTGGGTTTTTCCTGTGATACCTCTTAACTCAATTTATTTTCCTTCCAATGAAAATTTCATGAAAATTTCTTGAAAATTAAAATCCATTGTTCCTAATGATTGCAACCATTGGATTCCTAGTACAACATCTGCACCACCCATGGGTATATCAATCATTGGACTATTCATTACATATTCCCCCATAGCAAGATTGATCTTATTGCATTTTCCTGATAAATTGATAGTTCCTCAATCTGCAATAATTACTGGAAACTCTGGCACTGGATATATAAAGAAATTGAGAGCTTTAGATAATTTATAGTGAATGAAATTATGAGTACTACTAGAATCAATTATGACTATTACCTTTTTCTTTTTGATGTATCCTTCGATCTTGAGGGTTTGAGGAGTGATAATTCCAACCAATGTATTACACGATATCGTGGGAGTCAAATCTTCGGACGAAATTGCTTCTACATTTTCATCTTGAGATGGTTCTTGTTCTTGTTCTTCTTCCTCTTCACAATCTATGTATAATAATTTCTTCTCACCACACTTATGTCCCTTATTGTACTTGCTGTCACAATTAAGGCATAAACCTTTTGCTTTTCTTTCCTCCAATTGTTGAGGTGTCAACCTTGTAGGTTGAGGTGTTTTAGAAGAAGGAGCATTTTTCTCTCTATAGATGTTAGGATTGGTCCTTCTAGTATCCATAGCCATATTTTTACTTTCAACATTTCTTGCCACCTTGAATGCATTCTCCAATGATTTGGGTTCCTAAAGGCAAACCTGATGTTGAATGTTATCCTTTAAAGTTCCTATGAATACATAAATCGAGTGCTCATATAGAATATCTGTTACCTTTATATTCATTTTTTGGAAGTTCTCAATGTTCTCGGTAACTGAACCCTTTTGCTTGAGATTTATCTATTGGCTAAAGAAGGTATTTCTCCTTGTATCCTCATAGTGTGTTATCATTTCTTCTGTGAAAATTGTCCAAGTCACGAGTGATTTGTGAGAAAAAAGCCATCGATACCATACAAATTGATTGGGTTCTAAATATAAAGAATAAATTTGTACCTTTTGTGTATGTGACACATTATGTAGATCAAAGAATTGCTCCATCTGAAGTATCCATGTGATTAGGTACTTGACATCAAACTTCCTCATATCGATCTTAGGAACGTGGTTAGTCTTTAACCTAATGTTGGAGTTTCTCCATTCTAGATTCACCTTCCTTGTGTCCTCATCATGAATTTTATGGGATGCATTTTCACTTTCAGGTGTCTTCTCTATTACAAAATTTTTCAATACTTCCATGATCTCCTCTTTTAAACCATCCATCTTTGCCTCAAACTTGGCTTCCATATCTTGTAGTTCATCTTTTATTAGTATCTTCTTTTGTAAATCATTTATGTCCCTACGCATTTATTCACCTTTATCAAGAGTCCAAGTAGGATTGTCTCGAGGCTTATTTGGTGTAGAAGTTCTCTTTTTGGGTGGCATGTTGGCCAAGTATCACTTTTGAACCTTGATTTTGAGGTGGTTTTGCTGAGCAATCTTTATTTTGTTATATCTCCCAAGTTTTGGCCCTTTTGGGTATGAAACTTTATTTTATGTAGTTCTGTAATATTTATTCTCAGCAATTCCATAGTTCTGATCAAAATTGGATGTGCCAAGTGGAATTTACGGTAACTTCCCCACAACTTGTTGATTTTTGGCCTTTCTAGGAGATCTCACTTGTATAGAGTGCCCCGCATAAAATAATTGATATAAAATTCTGAAACTTGTACCAGAAATACTATAGACTGTCCACTATCCAATGAATCCAGTCTCACTCAATTTGGATACTCTAGGAAGAAGTTATGATTGTTTTACTTCGAACACCTTCTTGAGACTAGTCAATAGGACTAGTCAGATACCCTATCTTCCACAGGGTGTATCTACAAATGTAAGATGACATAGAAGATGAAATTTTTACCACCGATACCTTACTAATTTTTGTGAATATCGTTTGGAGTTCAGGGTATGAAATGTTACAGAAATGTTTTTATAGCTAAAATTCCACAATGACTCAGTTCAAGATGATTCTAGAACCCTATCTTGCATAGGTTGTATCTACGAAAGTATAAGGCCTCAAGAGATGAAATTTTAACCCCACATACCTTGATCTATATACTAAATATACTCCAAGTTGGGCCTTCTGAAACGTTGTAGAAAAAAAGTTATAGAAAAAATTCCAAGGTGTCTCAGATGTAGCAGCGAAACCCCAAGACCTTGATCTCTAATACCATATGTTAAGAACCAAATATCAATATAGCATAGAAAAACCTTAGAATAAGTAATAAACACATTGAAAAAGAGATAATTTCAGATAATAAGCCTCTTCGAGGGGGCAACCTCCTTTTACCCCACATAAATGTTCAAGTCCAAGATGATTCCAAATGAAAATGTCTCCTTGGTATATATAGGAGACTAGGAGGTAGAATTACAACTAATGGAATAAAGTCGACATAAATAAAATAACATTACTAATGTAATATGCCCCAATTAAGGGGTAATGAGCCAATATTACGGCTTAACATCATACAAGTGTTACAATCTAATATTGAACAAAGTTGTGGAAAGCATCAACGTAACAATTGATGAAACACACAGACCAGAATCAAAGGAAGAAAATGAATCAATGAAACAACCCTTATAAGAAGAAGCAGAAGATGAAAAATAAGTAGAAGAGGAAGATGAAGAGAATTCGACAAAAGAAGAAGAACAAGTTCAACAAGTGTCTCCAAAGACACATAGTAAACGAGTACAGAAGAATAATCCTTTAGATCAGATTATTGAAAACAAAGATGTAGAAGTTGAGACTAGAAGAAGAATCTATACACCAGAAAAAACACACCTATCACTCTTATCTACAATTGAACCAAACATTTTTTAACAAGCCAGCAAGGATGAATCTTGGAATAAGGCCATAGATGAAGAATTGGATCAAATAGAGAAAAATGACACTTGGGAACTAGTTCCAAGACCAAAGAATAAGAATGTGATCGACACAAACTGGGTCTTTAAGAATAAATTGAATGAAGATGGATAGGTTACAAGGAACAAAGCTATATTTGTATGTAAAGGATATGCACAGGTTGAAGGAATCGACTTTGAAGAGACATTTGCCCCAGTTTCCAAAATGGAAGCAATCTGTTTGCTTTTAGCTTATGCATGCTCCAAAAATATTAAAATGTATCAAATGGACATAAAATTAGTTTTTCTAAATGAGGAACTTGAAGAAGAAGTATACATTGAACAACCAGAAGGATTTTGGTTGTTTGAAAATGCATATTATGTGTGTAAATTAAAGAAGGCCTTGTATGGTCTAAAACAAGCTCCTAGAACATGGTACTCTAGACTAGATAAGTATCTACAAGAGGCATGGTTCAGAAAAGGAAGTGCAAACAACAACCTCTGCATCAAGGTAAGTCAAGGTAATATTTTATTAATTGAAGTTTATGTCGATGATATTATTTTTGGTAGTGATAATGACAGGTTAAGCCAAAAATTTGCAATAGATATGAAGAATGAATTTGAAATGTCTTTACTTGGAGAATGAATTTGAAATGAATTCCTTCTTTCTTGGAATTCAGATACACTAAAGCAACCAAGGAATTTTTATTTCTCAAACCAAGTATATCAAAGAAATGATAAAAATGTTCGGTATGGAAGATTGCAAACCAATTATCACTCCCATGAAAACCAGTTGCAAGTTGAGCAAAGATGATGATTCAAAGTCTACAGATCAAAGGCAATACAGGCCAATGATTGGCAGCCTACTATATGTGACAACATATAGACCAGATGTAATTCAGGAAGTTGGATAGGTGGCATGATTTCAAGCAGCACCAAAGGAATCACATGTATTAGTAGTGAAGAAGATTTTCAGATATCTCAAAGGAACAAAAGATTTTGGATTATGGTATCCAAAAGGAAAGGACCTATCACTTATTGCTTACATAGATGCAGATTGGGTAGGTTGTATTGATGACCGATGAAGCACTAGTAGAACAATATTCTACTTGGGTGAGTGTTTATTATCATGGATAAGCAAGAAACAATCATTAGTATCCTTATTTACAGCCTAGGCCGAGTACATTACAACAGAATCATGTTGTACACAAGTTATTTGAATGAAACAAAATATGACAGATATGCATGTTGAGTATGACGAGCCCATTTCAATCTATTGTGATAATATAAGCACCATCAGTATCTCAAAGAATCCAGTGATGCACTCCAAAATGAAGCACATTCCAATCAAGTATCACTTTTTACGGGAACAGGTTGCAGAAAAGAACATCAGAGTTGAGTATGTGGGAACAAAAGAACAAGTGGCAGACATCTTTACAAAACCACTTCCACGAGAAGATTTTGAGTATCTTCTCCAGAGACTCAGAGTTATTTTTACTCCAAAATGAATTCTTTTGAATGCTTGTCTTATATGTCTTAGATGTACACAAGGAATTACCATAAGAAGACAATTTAGTCAGGGGGAGAAGCCCCGGATGGAAAGATACCTTTGCCATTGATGACAAAGGGGGAGAGATTTATTATATGTAGAGGACAGAGGCATGGTTCTAGGGGGATCATATTTATCAGATATAGAGGATAGAGGCATGTTTCCATGGGGAGCATGAGTGGTATGATTTCAGTATTCCATCGGAGTGTTTCCATGAATGCCAAAGTGGGAGATTGTTGATTACGGTTGGTTGTCATTGATGTCAACCCTTGAAGAAAACCCCACAGAAAAAACATTTGGTAATGGACCCAAGATTGTTTGATGTAAATATGACTCATTATTGTCTTATCTTTATTTATAATAAGTAGAAATGGATTAACTCCAAAGTGGTCCTCTTATGGTGAAATCCCTCACGGGAAGACGCTTTAGGGATTGAGTTATCCTAGAAGTATGGTTAGAGAACCCATGATTATTTGTGGAATAATGATATGAAGGTAAATTAATTTTTCATTTAATATATCCTAGATGGATAGTGATTTTTATTCCATTTCTGGTGGTATGTGGAATGTAAAATAACTCCTCATGGTTAGAGAGTTATGGCCATGAGAAGTTGGAGAACCCAGGTTTGGGTAATGGACCCAAGTTTGTTTGATGGATAATGGTATGCATTTTGATATATTTGTAGGTAATATTATTCTATATGGATGGTACATGTCATTCCATTTGTGGTGGTATGTGAAATTTCACATAACTCCTCACGATTTGAGAGTTATGGCCTTACGAAGTTGGAGGACCCTCTTATGTCATCTAGAAGCCCCAAAAGGTCAAAGTAGTCAAAGTGGTTTAAGAGATTTTAGAAGGTAAATAATAAAGTGAATTGATGATTGTATTATAATTCAAAGTGAATAAAAAATAAATTATTTAAATAATAAATTTAATGGATAAATTAGAAGTGGGTTAACCCTAAAATAAGGAAAGTGGGCAAAGTGACCTAGAAGATGTTTTTAAGGAAGCTACTTGGAGAGTATAAATAAGAGGGAAGACTCTCTCATTTTAGAAAAACTTGAGCATATTGAATATATATAGGTGTCTAAGGTAACCAAAGGATATATAAGCTAAATTTCCGAGGGAAGGTGAAGAAAAGAAGGTCATAATTCAAGGAAGGATAAATTCTTTTGATGATGCTTTCTAAGGTATGTTATTTACAGGTCATCTCACAATTTTTGCAATAACATTTTTTATAGAATGATTCAGACCACGAAATTGCTATGAAATTGAGGAAACATATCCAAGTATCTGTGGTAAAAAAATCATCTTGTGGGTCATTTTATTTTTGGATTTACACTCCGTGGAAAATAGGGTTTGTGGCTAGTCCTGAAACTAGTCAAAAACAAGTGTTTCGGGTAAAAATGTCATAACTTCTTCATAAGAGATCCAAATTCAGTAAGAAAAAATGTGTTGGTTATATTATAGTCTATAGTATGTTTTGTAATAGTTTCATATTGATTCAAAAAATATTACATGCGGGGTATTCTCTACAAGGTCTCTCTCTAGAATAATCCAGAATTCAGCAAGGTATGCCATTTTTGCTATAAATACTTTTATGAAAGGTTACAAGTACTGAAACCTAGAGGAATTGTATAAAACACACTGGAGAACATTTTTTTATCAGTTTCAGATATTTATTCATTACAGGTACAAAGTTATGATTATTTCAAGTTAGGGTTGTTGACTAATCCAAAACTAGTCATGTGAGACTAAAGAAGAGTTTGATGCAAATGCTAGTCTCTTGTTGTTTAAAGTTAAGGAAGGTTTGTAGGTATGTGATCATATACACCAAGTATATTATAGAGTTATAAATCATATTTGGATGATGAAATTGATGAGGGTTTTTGGTTGAGGTACAAGTTGGGTACATGGTTGAGACAAGTAGTTGATGAGTTGGCACATACATGAGGTGTATAGTTGATAATGTCGGTACATGTTGATGAGTCATAGTTGATGAGTAGTTGACACATGATTGGTACATAATTGGTACATGGTTGGTTTCACTTGTTTATGGTATAGGTTGATTATAGATTGTTTGGTATAGGTTGGTGCATGGTTGATGCACTTGTTTATGGTACAGGTTGGTACATGGTTGATGCACTTGTTTATGGTACAGGTTGAGTTACAAATTGATGCATGGTTGATTCATGTTTTAGGTTTATTGGTACAGGTTTTCAGTGGTATATCTCACAGTGATATAGTGACTGTGGTTCCATCATTCTACTTCTACTTTAGGATGGTTGGATGGGGCAAGGACATGTAGTTGTAGCCACCTTCCGGTTGTAGCCAGAGAACATAGGGGGTTGTAGCCTCCTTCTGGTTGTAGCCAGATGATTGGGGAGTTTGAGATTCCCTCAGGTTATAGCTTGAGAAACTAGGGGGTTGGAGCCTCCTTCCAGTTGCAGTTGGAAAACAAAGGAAGTTGGTGCTTCCAATGAATGTAATTCTTCAAGACATATAAGAAAAAACATTCTATGGTTTTCCCCCGATTTGGGTTTCCACGTAAAACACTGGTGTACTCTGTATGTGTGTGATTGTTCATTTCTTATTGCTCATTATTGAATAATAATTCTACATTGATATAACACTTGGATTATTTTAAGAAAAAGGATTATAATTACACTATTACTGATTCACCCCCACTCTTAGTAATCCAACACCACTACCCCTAGGGTTTTACCTCTGTTATCTCATACCCACGTTGTTCCCTTGTAGCACTAGCAACAGATGCTACAAAATCATCAGTCGATACTAACTAGTTTTTTGCATATTTACTTGTTGCAACTCTCCTTTTGTTGCAACTTGCGTTCTGCTATATCTCACCTCTCCTGAAACTTGCCTTCTGTTGTAACTCACCCTCTACTACAACTCTCTTTCTGTTGTAACTCACCCTCTATTGAAACTCTCCTTTTGTTGTGACAATATTTTGATGTAACTCACATGTTTATGCAACACAAATCCTATTGTTGAAACAAGTCTCTCTTGCAACATGGATCCTATTAGTATACGCTTATGTTGCAACATGTATTAGTTGTGATACAACTTTGTTGTAACACACTTCATGTCGTATGTAGCCTCATGCTGAAACACATTTGTTTCGATGTGTATTTTTTTGCAACATGCCCAGTATGCAACACAGATGTTGTTGCAACACATCTACACTTATGGATGCAACACATATATGAATACATGTCTTCGGATACAACACACCCATTTTGTAACTCACCCCTGTTGCAACACGTCTCTATGACTACTCCATATCCTATTACAACATGCCTCTGATATGGTAAATATCTCATCGCAACATGTAATTCACAGTCAAGACAACACCTTTTGTTCACACCTTCAATACAAAGACAAAAACCTCAATGATCATAGAACTAGAGCGCTCATCCTCCCCATGGAAGATGACAATTCCAACATGACCTTCCACAAATTCATGCCACCTATATATCCATATCATATAGGACAATTTTATATGGGATTTACTCATTCAAGAAATGGCATTGATGTGCAAAAAAATATGTCAACAACATAGCAAATACATAATATAGGATTCCATTCACACATACACACATAAGGGTTAATTTTGTAAATCATCAACACTTTTGTTCATCATATAAGTTACAATGCAATGGCGCAATGGCTAGATCTAATCTTACAATGTCCATTGATTTTCCAAGCCAGAGGCCATGGAAGCCTAAACCACTTCTCACTCTCATATCCTGTGATATCTCTCCTCTTGTCGTTTTTGCAAGCTCTCTTGCAATCTCTTCAATGTTGTGTTTTATTCCTCCCAGAAACTGTTCACTTCAATTTCCCAAGGTTTATCACTCCCTTTCATATTTTGAATTTTGTTTTGTTCTTTCCTCAATGAATCTTCTCTTGTTGCGTGTCCTTCCAAATTCATCCCAACAACACGTTCCCTTCAACACATCTACAAATATTTCTGTAACAACTTTCCCTCTACAACATAACCATCCACACACTTGTCCATTCTATAGAAACACTCCCAACTGCCCCATTATTGCAAATCTGTGACATTATTCTAATCTGTATTAATGTTTTCACTCCATGTGGTGAAACCATTTATGACTTGCAACAACCAATCATTGTTGTAACAACTTGTTGATGGGAAAATTTGACAGGCCATCAACTAGAAAAACAGGTCCAGTCCAGGGTTGTCTAAATAATCCAAGCCATTTGGTGTAACCTGTTCTGACGGGTTTAATGGATCCGTTAGCCAAGCTAAGTTCCTAAAACAAAGAAAAGAGGAAAACTATCTAATGCTAAAGCTATAATAATCTATGAATTTTAATCTAATTATTTACAAAATATATTACACAAAAAAAGAAAGTATGAACATGTCACTTATTAACATGATTTACAGGCTACAAGTTTTAATGAAAGCCTTATGAAAATCAATGTAAAAGTAATTGTCTTCAAAAGTAGATAAAGAAAGAACATTTTTGTATTTTTTGTTTTCTAATTATAAATCTAATAAAACTTGAAATAACTAAGTTATGAAACAAAGATGTACAGATGGTCAAAGCCAATCTTAAAACTTTCCTGTTTCATTAAAACATAAAATGACAGAAATTAGAAGTAAGTGAAGCTAACCTGTTATTAGTTGGTTAAATGTGTCTGTGCCTCTGTACGAACAAAATATCATCCAGTTGCCCCACCTGTGAAAGAAATCTCCAGTAGGCTTATACCATAATTTTCTTGAATAAATTCAGGGAATGTATTGGAAACTAGGATTTAAGAACAAAATAGTGAACACATATCATCCAGTGATCTTTTCATTACGAATATGCTTACAGTCTGAGAAATATTTTATGTAAAACATTCATTATTATCTATCAATTAAACATCAAAGAAAAATCCTAATATCAAAATTGATATGATAATCACAATCACAACATATGAAATAGTAAATCATGAATGGAATTTATAGCATGAATATCATAGAACATAACATGTCATTGAGACTACACCTATACAACACATTAATATCCCAAGATAAGAGAAACAAAACATCAATGAAACAACATTCACAATGGTCTAAAGTTGAAATGCTATAAGTTGTTCCATTAAGTTCTGAGAATTGTTCATCCATCATTAGTTCCAGGCTAAGAGGCCTTCACTTACAAAAAAAAGAGAGTATTTAAAGTGTCTTGAAATCCTATTCTCCTATCTCCTAGGATAGGATAAGATCTCATGAGATGAAAATATTACAAAAATAGAGGGCCTACAACCACTCATAACTGAGTTGTTTATTTTCAAAAATTAATAATTTTTTTCTTTTTTACAAAATAAACCGGAAAGAAACACTAATCATGTAAATAGAACATGTTCCACCTCATAAAATCAGCATCAAGATCTACCATTTCCTGAAAATGAAATAGGAACACGTTAGATAAGTTATTAAGAACTAATTACTAATTCTTTATTTAAAAATTACTTGGCTAAAGAATCGAAATATTTTGTAGCCAGTCTTATCTTAGCAAATGAAATCTAATTTTAAACCAATTTGATTCAAAAATATAACATGAATGTAATAAGAGGGAAAAACATTTTACCATTTCAACCAATGACTAAACATGGATCAAAATAGCTCGGAATTGATTATGGTATTAACACTGTCAGCCTTTTTTATCACAATGTTACCTGTCTTCTTAAGGAATTTTGACACAGACCTATCGGCCCTCAAGCTGAGATCCACTCATAGGATCGTTCTTTATCTCCCTTGAGCCAGATCGACTCTTTTGATTCCTCACTGGAATCTCAATTTCAATCGATCCACAGGTCCTTTTCGCAGCTCGCAATCTCGTGAGTTCAAGAGTCGTGATTCCCGACTCTTCCTATCCAATATCGCGATACCCGAGATCGCGAAATGGGTATAGCTCTTCTTTCATCAGCGCCCTCTACGCATGACCACTGGCTAAGCTTCACACAATCTCCTCTCACTACTCGCCACTTCGCGAGTTTCACTGTCGAGCTCATGTACTCTTGTCTCGTGAATTCCCGAGACGTGAGAAGTCAACAAAATATTGACTTCTTCCTCCAAGTGACGCATTTTCACCTTCCAATCATGCGGGCCCTACCTTAAGGTTGCACCATCTGTCCACACTCGTGCCTCGACTCTCGGCACTTCACAACTTATGATGTCGAAAGTGACTCCTTTCAACCTCCGAACCCCCGAATGTGCAAAATGTGATGAGGTTCTTGATCCAACGGTCCTCCCATTCTTTGGATCCAATGGTTATCCTCACTTCTCGTGATTTCACCACTTGCAACTTGGAGCACCTAAGTTTTTGTCCCCTCACCTACAAAACCTCCGAGTTCATGAGATCCTTTGATCTCTGCCACCTGTCCTCTTTAGATGGATGGCTGCAATTCTCTCGCAACTTCGGTACTCGTGACTTTCGGGACAAAAGTCTCGACTTCCTATCCACTGATATGCCGAAATGTCAAAATTCCGACACTTCATCAAAACGGGTCCCACAAGGAATTTCCTGCCTTTTGGAGTTTCGGACTTCACGACTTCGTGAATCCTGATGCTAGCTTCCGACACTTCAACCCACAAAACCCCGAATTGGTCAATGAAGGTTTGACCTTCATGTCGGCGAGTATGCCACCTGTCCACTCTCATATGGATGGTCCTAATTCTCTTCATAGCTTCACCACTCACAAAGTTGAAGGTATTCCCTTTCTGACCTCGGATGTTTGAATCCCTGATAAGGGTGATTTCACGACATGTGTCCTCCTTCTAACAGGTGGCTCAGATTCTTTCGCGGTGTCGTGAATTCGGCTTTCGCAACCTCGCGAATCTTGATGCAAAGGTTTTAAACTGTAACTCCCTTGCTCCTCTACAGGATCCGACGAATCTCAAAACTTTGTGAATTCTCCATGGAGAATTCTGACTCTCAAATTCCTCCTTGACGATTTCTGCGAAATGAACACGGTATCTCCTTTCGAAACTTGTCCTCCTACAAAACAACTTCGCTACGCCTCCTTTCAACACTTTAAGGCACTAATTATTTTTGAGTTTCTCTTCGTCAACTTCAAAGATCCTATCCCTCCTGAACTTGGTTGAAAAATCCTCGAGTCCTTTCGGGATAATTCCTACACGCACTCCTTGTGGCACTTCTTCAAATACGCTCTAGTATTTGAGCCTCTTCGACTCTGTGCACTCCCTGCGACAACAGTCTTTTCAACAACTCCCTCAGGTTGCAAACTCTGAGACTCTTCTCAGCTAGCGCACACTTTGCATGACCCTTGTGATTAACTTTCACTTCTATGAGAATGAGAACAATGCTATGCCTCCTAAGCTTTCAGAGATGAACTATGACTTTTGTCAATGCACACCTTGTGGACAATTTCACTGCACTCCTTGTAGGAAAAATCTTGCTTAAACAGAGAAACAATTGAAACTCATTCCTTACTCTCCCTCTCTTCAGATTTTAGACATTAAATATGAAATCAAACATTCGCGCACCAAAGCAAATGCATAACCGAGAGTAAACAAGCATATATCAATCAACATGTACAAACACAGAAAGAAATTGAACACCATGAGTCTGAACTAAAGATCTTTGTATTAATCCAAAACTTCTATACATGGGTTTTTTTACTTTACATAGCTCTATGCTTATTCTCTCCTATTCTCTCTTCGATTGATAATGCTGCTAATGTTACAATGATACAAGTAAGGGTGTCTATATCCGTTTTCCCTCCAGCTCCTAAAACTGTCTAATCTAAGAATTTAAAGCTACCTACTTACATTTACTAGCATAAATGCCTCTTATTCCTTCAGACGAGAGAGGGATGCTCAATGTCTGATTACAATATACAAGTACGCTTTTTCTTAACAATTACATTTATGTTTGGCGTATCAAACTTCAAAACATCTTAAACTCTTTTGATCATGTGCCAAAATGCGTTTGTTTTTGTCCCCGACTCACTTGTTGTTGGCGATGCTCCTGCATCATACTCCCTCGCTTGAAAATTTTCATGGGCTCATGTCCATGAGCTCTCACATAGTCTGTCCATGCTTCTGTATCTCTGCTTCATTCTCCCAGTTGGCATCTTCAACTGGATGTCCCTTCCACTTGACCAAGTATTCAAAATATTCCTTTCGCCTGGTCCTCTTACTAACTCTTTTGTCCAATATGCTTTCCATATGTGGCTTCTCTGCAACTGGCATCTATTTATTCCACTAAACCTCTGGTTGTTCATCACCTTCTTCTACTTCCTCAGCTTTATAAGGGTACAAATCTGATATTTTGAATATCGGAGAAATTTCGATCCCATCGGGTAATTCAATCTCATAAGCATTTTCCCCAAATTTCTTCAAGACTCTACATGGTCCGATCTTCTTCATCTTTAGTTTGTTATATGTCCCCTTTGGGAATCTTTCCTTTCTTAGATGTTCCAGAATCAAATCACCAACCTCAAATTGAAGTTGTCTCCTATGTTGATCTGCTCTGCGCTTATACTCTTGGCTCAAGTTCTGCAATAGCTCCTTCACCTAGCTGTGAAGTTCCTTCATCGCCTTTGAAAAATCCTCTACACTAGCACTCCTAGTTGCATTTTGTTTTGAATATCTCAATTCCAAAACTCCTCTTGGCTGCATCCCATAAACAATTTGGAATGGACTCTGCCTTGTGCTTCTTTTGATTGAATCATTATAAGCAAATTCTGCCTGTGGCAGAATATTGTCCCACTGACTGTGGTGTTTTGTCACCAAGCTCCTCAGCAAGTCTCCCAAACTTCTGTTCACAACTTCTGTCTGTCCATCTGTCTGAGGATGATAAGATGAACTGAATGATAAGTTTGTTCCCGGTTTTTTCCATAAGGTTCTCTAGAAGTGTCCCACGAACTTGGTGTCTCAATCCAAAACTATGCTCCTTGGTAAGCCGTGAAGTCAAATAACTTCTTTGAAAAACAGATTCACAATGTGAGTTGCATCACTGGTTTTTTGACATGGTATGAAGTATGCCATCTTAGAAAATCTATCCACCACTACAAAGATCAAGTCAACCCCTCTTTGTGTTCTTGGCAGCCCCAATATGAAGTCCATGTTGACTGCATCCCACAACCTCTCAGGTATGGGTAACGGTTGATAAAAGCCTGCATTCTGCCTCTTCCCTTTTGAATGATGACAAATTCTACATATGTTCACGAATATTTTGACGTCTGCTCTCATTCTTGGCCAAAAATATGACTCATTTAACTTTGAGAATGTCTTGTCATCACCAAAATGTCTGGCCAATCCTCCACTATGTTTCTCCTTCAGCAAATTCTCCCCCATGGAGCATTTTGGAATACAAAGTTAATTTCCTTTAAATAGTAATCCTTCTTGGATCATGTATTCTGTCCATTGGCTTATGTCCCTGAGAATTGGATTCTTAGCTCCTTCATACGCCTCCTTAAAATCTGGATCATCTCTGTACATGTCCTTGAGATCATCAAAACCCAATGTTTTGACTCTGAACTCCTACAACAACAAACATTTCTTGCTCAAAGAATCAACAACTTTGTTAGTAGTTCGAGAAATATGCTTAGTTACAAAAGTAAAGTTCTACATGTATTCAACCCATTTAACATGTCTTTGATTCAACTTCTCCTGTTGAGTCACAAATTTCAAAGCATGATTGTCACTGTATAAGACAAACTCCTTCGGGATTAAGTAATGTATCCATTTCTTCAATGTCTGAATAATAGCATAGAACTCTTTGTCATACGTGGAGTATTTCACTTTCGCTTCATTCATCTTCTTGTTGAAGTATGCTATTGGCTTGTCTTCTTGGCTCAGGACTACCCCTATTGCAAATCCACTTGCATCACATTTTACTTGAAATGTCTTTTTGAAATCCAACAATACCAAAATTGGTTGTTCCGTGATTTCCCTTTTCAACAAATTGAATCTTTTCTCTGCTTCTTCTGTCCAGTGAAAATACTTGTGTCTCTTCTTCGCTGTGTCCATCATCGGTGCACTAATTCTACTAAAATTCCTGATGAACTTCTGGTAGAAACTAGCTAATCCATGAAAACTTCTCACCTCAAATATACTCTTTGGCGATGGCCAATTCTTAATTACCTCCACCTTATTTGGATCCATATTCAACTTGTCTGCAGAAATAACAAAACCCAAATAAATGAGCTCTGTCTTCATGAATGAGGATTTCTTCATGTTTATCAACAACTTCTCTTGCTGTAATCTCTTCATCACTGTAGCCAAATCTTTCAGATGCTCTGCCTCTGTTTTACTGAAAATTAGTATGTCATCAAGATACACAATGAAAAATTTTCTGATGAAATCCTTCAGGACTTCATTCATCAATATCATGAAGGTACTTGGCGCATTCATTAATCCAAATGAAATAAAAAGCCATTCATACAACCCTTCGTTATTCTTGAAGGTTGTCTTCCATTCATCACCTTCTCTCATACGAATCTGGTGATATCCACTTTTCAAATGAATCTTCGAAATTTTTTTGGCCCCACTCAAGAAATCCATCAAATCATCCATTCTTGGCAATGTAAATCTGTACCTGATGGTTATCTTATTAATTTCTCTTGAGTCAGTACACATCCTCCAGCCTCCGTCTTTCTTCAGACTGAGAACTGTCAGAACAACACATGGACTCAAGCTTTCTCTAACCAACCCTTTGTCCATCAAGTCCTGGACCTGTCTCTTGACCTTTTCATTCTCTTGTGGTGTCAATCTGTATGCTTCTTTGTTTGGTAAACTAGCTCCAGGTATGATATCAATATGATGAATCACACTTATGATCGGTGGCAATGAACGAGGTAGTTCATCCACTACTATGTCAACAAACTCTTCCAACAGTTTTTGAACCTCTTCTGATAAATCATCTACCCTTGTACTGGTTAAAACAATTTTAGGCTTCCTGACCACAATGAATTGTGGTTCCTCCTTCTTCTTAACCTCTATAAGAAGTTCCTTCCCACTCATGAGAAGTACAATGTTGCTTACTTCAGGTTTCACCTCTTTGTCCTTAATCGACAATAACATGTGAGTTCTCCCATTCTTCTCTAGGGTGTAGGTGTTCTTCCTCCCATCATGAATCACATTTCTATAATATTTCCACGGTCTACCTAGCAATAGATGACAAACATCCATGGGAATAACATCACATAGAATTTCATCTTTATATCCACCTATTTTAAACTCAACTAAACATTGTTTAGTGACATTTACCTGATGTCCTTTCTGTAGCCATGAAACTCTGTATGGACTCAGATGTTCAATAGTCTCCAACTCCAGCTTTTCTACCATCTCTGTAGAAACGAGATTATCTGTGCTACCACTATCCACGATGACTTTGCATGCCCAGTCTTTGATCTTGCAAGCGGTCCGAAAAAAGTTTGTTCCTTTGGACTGAACTCTCCACCTCCTTCTCTGGCATTAAGAGAAATTTTCGCATCATAATGATCTTCCACCTTCAACATCCTCTACCTCAACATTTCGCCTTTGTGCTTCGGCAATGTGAGTTTCACCACCTTCTTTCTTCTTATCTGGACATTCATAAGACTTGTGTCCATTCTTTCCACATGTGAAGCATTTCACCACTCCACCTCTTCCTCTTCCTCTACCTTTGGTATGAGGAAAAATGTTTCCATCAACATATTGACCTCTCTGTTTGGTATACTACCCTCTCTGTGAGCTTCCACCTCTCTCAGTCTAAGTCTGATTTTTCATCCACTCTTCCTTGGGTTTCTGATTTCTATCCTGGGCAACTGATTTGCCTCTAGGATAACTTCTGCCTCGGGCTCTTTGACCTTGTTTTCGGCTTAGCTTCTCTTCTTCTTTTAGAGCCATATGATAAGCATCTTCCACCGTTCGGATGGTCATAATGCTCATCTCATCCTGAATGTCATATCTCAGACCATTCATATACCTAACAACCTTTTCATCATCACTTTCGCGATGACCTGCCCTGATGTTCAGCCTGTAGAATTCTTCATTGTAATCCTTCACTGTCATCAGCTTTTGTCTCAAATTTTGCATTCTCTGAAACAAAGTAATTTGGTAATCCCTGGGAATGAATTTTGCCTTCATCTTTGTGATCATATTATCCCAACTCTTGATTTTATTCTTGCCTTTGCAGCATCTGTCAGCTTGTAGCTCATCCCACCACAATCCTGGATGTCCTTTCAATATTGTGACAACATGTTTGACCTTTTTGTTCTCCTCAACATCTTCATAGTCAAAATATGTGTCCAGATCTCTAATCCAGTCTAGAAGCTCTTCAACATCTAGGTTTCATTCTTATACTGGAATATCCATTTTTACTCTAGCACCCATTCTTGCAACAACCCTAATCAGGCGTTCATTTGCTGCATCTTCTGCTGCAACTTCTTCTCCTTCATGTCCAGCTTCATCTTCACTTTCGGAATCACTAAGATCCCCAGCACCAGGTGTGCGCCTATGTTTTATTTTCATGTCCACGACTCTGGCACGTAGGTCATGTATATCTCTTTCCATGGTTGGATTTGGCACCTGCCTACCCCTTCCTTCTGGCGTTTCCCTATCCTCTAGCGGATCCGGTGTTTGTCTGTCTCTTATTCTCAGTGGCATGGCTGAGATTTTCTTTCTCACTTTCCCTGTCTGAAGTATACAAACAGAGTTAAGCTTTGATACCACATTGACATAGACCTATCAGCCCTCGAGCTGAGATCCGCTCACAGGATCATTCTTTATCTCCCTTGAGCCAGATTGGCTCATTCGATTCCTTGCTGGAATCTCAATTTCAATCGATCCAGAGGTCCTTTTCACAGCTTGCAATCTCGCGATTTCATGAGTCGTGACTCTTGACTCTTCCTCTCCAATCTTGCAATACCCAAGATCTCAAAATGGGTATATCTCTTCTTTCATCAGCGCCCTCTACGCATGACCACCGACTAAGATTCACGCAAGATCCTCTCGCTACTCTCCGCTTTACGAGTTTCACTATTGAGCTCACGTACTCTTGTGCCGTGAATTACCGAGATGCGAGAAGTCAACAAAATATTGACTCCTTCCTCCAGGTGATGCATGTTCACCTGCCAATCACGTGGGCCCTACCTTGAGGTTGTACCACGTGTCCACACTCATGCCTCAACTCTTGGCACTTCATGACTTTTTATGTCAAAAGTGACTACTTTCAACCTCTGAACCCCCGAATGCGCGAAATGCAATGGGGTTCCTGATCCAACGGTCCTCCCATTCTCTGGATCCAATGGTTATCCTCGCTCCTTGCGATTTTTCCACTCGCGACTTGGAGCACCCAAGTTTTTGGGCCCTCACCTGGAGAACCTTTGAGTTCGTGAGATCCTTCGATCTCTTCCACCTGTCCTCCTTATATGGACGACTGCAATTCTCTCGCAACTTCACTACTCGTGACTTAAGGACTTTCGGGACAAAAGTCTCGACCTCCTATCCACCGATATGTCGAAATGACAAAATTCCGACAGGTCGTCAGCACGAGTCCCTCAAGGAACTTCCGACCTTTTGGTGTTTTGGACTTCGCGACTTCACAAATCCTAATGCTAGCTTCTGACTCTTCAACCCACGAAACCCCGAATTGGTCAATGAAGGTCTGACCTCCGTGTCGACAAGTATGCCACCTGTCCACTCTCATATGGACGGTCCTGATTCTCTTCGCAGCTTCGCCACTCGTGAAGTTGAAGGACTTCCCTTTCTGACCTTCGATGTCTGAATCCCTGATAAGGGTGATCTTGCGACACATGTCCTCCTTCTAACGGGTGGCTCAGATTATTTCGCAGTGTCGCTCCTTCACATTTCACAACCTCGTGAATCTTGATGCAAAGGTTTTAAACCATAACTCCCTTTCTCCTCTACACAATTCGACGGCTCTCGGAACTTTGTGAATTCTCCATGAAGAATTTCGACCGTCAAATTCCTCCTTGACGATTTCTGTGAAATGAACACGTTATCTCCTTTCAAAACTTATCCTCTTGCAAAACAACTTCGCTACGCCTCCTTTAAACACTTTAAGGCACTAATTCTTTTTGAGTTTCTCTTCGTCAACTTCGAAGATCCTATCCCTCCTGAACTTGGTTGAAAAATACTCGAGTCCTTTGGGGATCATTCCTGCATGCACTCCTTGTGGCACTTCTTCAAATACACTCTATTATTTGAGCCTCTTTGACTCTGTGCACTCCCTGTGACAACAATCTTTTCAAGAAATCCCTCAGGTTGCAAGCTCTGAGACTCTTCTCAGCCAGTGCACACTTTTCATGACCCCTGTGCTTAACTTTCACTTCTACGAGAATGAGAACAATTCTATCCCTCCTGAGCTTTCAGAGATGAACTCTAACTTCTGTCAACCCACACCTTGCAGACAATTTCACTGCACTTCTTGTAGGAAAACTCTTGCTCAGACAGAGAAACATTTGAAACTCATTCCTGACTCTCCCTCTCTTCAGATTTCAGACATTAAATATGAAATCAAACATTCACGCATCAAAGTAAATGCATAAACGAGAGTAAACAAGCATATATCAATCAGGATGTACAAACACAGAAATAAATTGAATACCATGAGTATGAACTAAAGATCTTTCTATTAATCCAAAACTTTTGTACATGGGTTTTTTTACTTTACAAAGCTCTCTGCTTCTGCTCTCCTATGCTCTCTTCGATTGATATTGCTGCTAATGTTACATTGATACAAGTGAGGGTGTCTATATCAATTTTCCCTCCGACTCCTAAAACTGTCTAATCTAAGAATTTAAAGCTACCTACTTACATTTACTAGCATAAATGCCTCTTAGTCCTTCAGACGAGAGAGGGACATTCAAGGTCTGATTACAATATACAAGTACGCTTTTTCTTAACTATTAAATTTATGTTTGGCATATCAAACTTCAAAACAACTTAAACTCTTTTGATCATGTGCCAAAATGCATTGGTGTTTGTCCCCCGCTCGCTTGTTGTTGGCGATGCTCCTGCATCACATTTCTCTTGTCTCTCTGTGTTCGCTCTGAGGTCAAGATTTTCTTTTCTCAGTAATTCACTCTGAGTTGTGAGTGTTTTAATCCGAGCCTAGAGTATGGGAATATCAGTGTAGTATCATTCAATCCAATGTAGGCAAACCTCACATTGTATAGTAGGAATGATATGTTGGCGGAATATACAATCAGGTATAGTTGTATCGACATTACTTGTTACATGACCTTGACTAATCCTAATACTAGTGAACCCATATTTACATTCGAGACACAGTGGAAGATTATTAACAAAGTCATATAGTTGAGCAGGATCATATCTTTGACAATCTGGATCTTCTTCAGCCAGGAAATATTCAAATTCAAGATCCAAGACCTCATTGACCTCGATTGGGTTGATCAAGCTCAAATGACGTTTATCTCGGTTCCTTAAATTTCTCAAAATAAGGCGACCAACTCTTTTGTTCTGAAACCCTAGAGCCATGTGTTTTTGTTTTGTCTGATTGAAATATTTTTGATGTCGGATTTTACAATGGTGTTATGGACAACATTTGATTCATGCATAGGTGTTTCAATCAACTCGGAACCAACAACCTGTTGTTCATATGAAGACTTACTGGGCATTTCCTCGTCTCGAGGGTTTCTACGAAGAGAATCTGGCTCGTTATTTGGAATGTCAAACTGCTTTCTTATCAGTGGTTCACCCAAAATAGGGGTTTCTATAGGAATGGTTGTAGAAAAACCATTTCTTGTTAAAAATCCATCCCAACAATCGCCTATTATAGTTAAATGGAGAATCAAAAACATTTTAATTAATCCATGGTTAAAAAGACTAGAGTCGAGGCTCTGTCTCTTATACCTTTTATACATTTTGTACAAGCTTCTCAACAAATAGAATGGAACATTTAATTGAAAACCTATGAAATTCATAAGCAGTTGTATATGATAGAGAAAAACTAAACCATAACGACCCTCACATGTTACAAACTATTCGAGGATCAACAACAGACCATGCCATCTAGCTTTAACAAAAGAAATAGAGATACCTTTTTCACAACAATTGATTTTCCTGGAAGTCATGAAGAGGCTCCATGGAACTTCTTGTATCTTTGAGTTTTTGAACCACTTCTTGTTGGTGGATGGTATCCCTATGGCTTTACTCACAAACTCCTCAGTTACCTCTAACTTAACATCTGCAATTTTCTCCCTACACCCATCGAAATTTTGTGGAAATTCCTTAGCCACATGAAGGTTATAACCTTCAAACCTTTTGATGAAGGCATCCCAGCCTTGACCTCTTAAATCTTTGATTACATCATCGTGACAGAGTAGTGCTTGGCATCCATTTGTCTCCAATCGAACAATAGGGGCCATTACAAATATGACTAGACTATAACAGGGGTGAATCGAAACAGTTATGGATTTGGATGGTAGGAGTAAAAGAAACCAATCCGAATGGATAAAATGGAAACAAACAAAATGAATCCTCTGTGCAATCATAGAATGAACATTGAAGGTTCGGTCTTGATGCTCGACCATTCCTGGTAATGAAAACCTTGTGTACAAAGATTGAAAACCTATAACCTGAAATGAAAGGCTTATCAATTCATTATGCCAGCAAGATGGATCAAGTATAGTGTACAATAGTTGCGCATTAAATTCCATGACTAGCACGACCATAGATTTTGCAACGGGTTCAAAAATATAAAAAACAAAATTCTAATAATTCAAAATGTAAGATCATCAAAGCATATAAAAATCATATCAATACCCAAAACATTTTGAAGATAAGTCACACAAGTGTTAGATTTAGATTGGGTATAACTATGATGATCTTTCAAAAGAATGCCCTGTATAGAAAACATAATATGAAGCTAAGTTTTCATGTTCGATTCATGCTTTCAGTCATGAATCAAACATGAAAACAAAATGAAAACACAAACTTTAAAAACATCTTTTATAACCCAGTAATCATCTAAAAATCATAATATTTACAACATGAGGTGAAGGAAGCTATATAAAGTGTCGTTTGTTGTTCCAATAACAAAATTGTGTAGGGCTGCCAATAGTGGTGACTTACTGGGCAAAGCAGTTATCTTTGCATCACCAAAGAATTCATGTTAGGACAAATTGGAATAGTCGGTAGCAAGTCAAGCATCCCAATAAAACTCAAAAACATCAGACAGTCTAGTGTCAGATGTCGTTCTGTCCAAATGCAATCTAGTGACAAGTTTTAATTACGAGAGAGACAATATTTAGGCAAATGAATCTAATACTATTGACAGGGTCGTTGCTTCTAGTAGGCATCCATAGCCTCGGAAGGGATGTCAATTAACCCACTCTGACACCTCTATCCTGTCCAAGAATTATCAATTCAAGATGAAGGACATTTTACGATTAATATCAACATTTTATACCTGATAATTTTCTTGAACCTGACATTGCTTTGCTACCAGCAAGCCTCTTCAGTACCCCAACGAAGTTGTCTTGGAATCATGTTTGCATTTACCCACTACCTGGAGACCTGTTCAGTATCTCAGCGGTTGTACATACACTTCCCACATCTCTCTTGAAATTATTTACAATTTGACATAAATTTTATGATCTTCAGGAAAGAGGGGTGATGCTGAAAATTTCAGATTTCAAAACACTTGATATTTTCCAACTCAATTTTTCGCTTGATGACCTTCATCATGATCTAAATTTATTTTTCTAATAAGAATAACTTTTTGAGGACAAGAAGGCATACTTGAGTTGTTTTCTTTAAAAATAGGAACAACGTGAAGATCTTTAATGAAGATTGTATCTTCTTATGATTATAAAGTGAAACCAGGAAGACTATTTTGAACAGTGAGTTTCTTTTGCTAGTCTGAGTTTCAACAATTTACAACACTGATACTTTGAAATGACCTTGATTGTTGCTTTATAATAAGACATTTTGGTTTCCTTTCATGAACTAAATGGTAACACAGACATAAATTTATTTAGAAAACAGTGAAAACAAGCAAAATGAAAAGAACCAAAATAAAAAAAACAAAAAGAAAATTTAAAAAGAAAAAGATGTAGAGAGGTGGGTCTGGAATCATTAGGAAAAATACCTTTTGAGAGCTTGGCCATTCACAGGAAAAGTGTCTGCTTGTCCCTCCAAATTGTGAAGACGGAAAGAGCTGGGACTTAGTTTTTCAGAGACTACAAACTGTCCCAACCACAGAGTCTGGAACTTGGTGTGTTCCCCTTTTCCCTCATGGGGTTTATCCCATTTGAGAACCAGGTCTCCTACCTCGAATTTCCTATCTAAAGAAGAGTTTGAATCGAACTAGTTTTTCACAATCTGTTGATGTTGATCCAGCTTCTTCTTTGCTTGCGCTCTTACTTCCTCCAGTTTTAATAAGGCATTAATTTGACTTTCAAGGGGAGGGAACTCCTACTCTTGAACTTTCTGCGATAATTTCAGGGATGGAAGCAGAACATGTGGAGGGAGAATCAGTTCTCCTCCATAGACAAGAAAGAAAGGGGAATTACCAACAAAGGTTTTTGGTGTCACTCTATCAACCCAGAGTGCATTAAATAGTGCGTTGTGATAGTTCTTGTGATTTTCAGAAACTATCCTCTTGATAATCTTGATCAAATTTTTGTTTGTTGATTTCGCTTGACCATTTCCTTGGGGGTAGTAGTTGGCATAATATTTCAATTTAATCCCTTTTTCTAAAGAGAACACATTCATATCCAGGGATGAGAAATAATATTCATTATCAAAGACTAAACATTTGGGAATGCCAAACCTAGTTATGATATTCGAATTAAGGAAAGATACCACCTGATTCATGTTTACCACTTTTAAAGGTGCAGCTTCGGACCACTTGGTAAAATAATCCATTGCTGTAATGATATATTTGTGTTTTTGTGAGGAAGAAGGGTTAATTTGTCTTATGATGTAAAGACACCACTACTAAAAAGGTGAATCTATAGCAACACGTTGCAAAGGCAATTCCACCTTTTTTACTCATCCAACATCCTTTTATTAGATTATGCATTTATGACACATCACATGAGAATATTTAAATAAAATGGGCCAATAGTACCCATCTCTCAACACTTTGTGAGTAGTGGTGTCTCCACCAAAATGACCACTAGCCTCACCTGCATGAAGTTCAGATAGTACTTTCCCTGCTTCATCCTTTTCCAAATAATTCATAAGAACACCATCAAAATTATTTCGAAACAATACATCATTTATTAATTGGAAAGATGGATATTTTAGTCTTAGTGCTCTTTTGTTTTTAGGATCAAGATAGAGAGGAGTAGATCCATGTGTTAAATAAACTTTAATATCATCATACCAATAATTAGCAACAACTTGTGTACAACTGATTTGTCTTCCATTGTGTTGATTTATAGTTAGAGTGTTAATTTGACTTTCATGTTCTTTAACTGAATCAACGACTAGTTTAAACATGCCTTGACCTCTAACAATTTGTGCATGGGTTATTTGGAGGTCATATTCTTGTAACGACGTCATCCAATTTTCCTGTTTTTTACCCAATTCCTTTTGTACCAACAATTTTCTCACATCCGAGTAAGGAAGGATGACTTTAGTTCTATATTTCAGTAGGTATGACTGAAAGTGTTTCATTGCTTTAAAAATAGTATATGCCTGTTGATCCACAGTTGGGTAATTTATATCTACCCCTTTGAAGGTTGAGCTCATGAAGGCAATGGGTATTTCATTTCTTTCTTCATTATTTTGTGTCAACAGAGTGGCATAAGATCAATCAGAGGCGAAAGTGTAAAGAGTGAAATCTTGGGAAAAATCGGGGCTCATCAAGGAAGGAGCTTCTACTATTGCTCTTCTAATATAATCAAAAGATTGACTTTCTTGGGGTCCCAAACAATAATGAACATACTTTTTAATTAAATTCTCTAAAGGCCTTACCATTTACGAGAAACTTGGGACAAATCTTCTGACGAAGTTAATTTTTCCTAAAAAGGATTGCATGTATTTTTTGGAAGAGGGAGGGGAGAGTTTAGCAATAGCTTGGTTTCTTTCCAGTTCAATAATCATTATGTCTTTGGAAACTATGAACCCAAGTAATTTTTTTTTCTTTACCGCAAAGAATGATTTCTTAGGGTTGAGAGATATGTTGTACTTGCGACACCGTTCTAGGATAACCCTAATGTGAGACAAGTGATCTTTCTTGTTTTTAGAAAAAATGGTAACGTCATCAAGATAGACCACTACTGATTGATTTACGATACCATGAAATGAAATGTCCATTTCTCTTTGGAGAGTGGCCTTGACATTTATAATCCCAAAAGTCATCTTCTTGTAGCCAAAAGTCCCCCATGGGGTATGAAAAGTGGTCTTGAGTTGATCTGGAGGAGACATGAGGACCTGGTTATATCCCAAAAAACCATCTAACAGAGATAGTCTTTCTGAACCAGATACCTACTGAAGGATTTGTTCCATTGGAGGAACGAGATAGTTGTCTTTATCAGACACTCGGTTCAATTTATCAAATTCGACATAGAGTCAAATTTCACTGCTTTTCTTCGTTACAGGAACTAGAGTAGACACCCATTGTGTGTGTCTCACCGGGAAAATTATCTTTTCATTTAGTAGTTTATTCAGTTCTTTCTTGATAGTGGGTTCTAAGTTGGGGTGCATCTTTCTTAAGTTTTGCTAAAAAGGTTGAGTTTGTGGTTTCATGGGGATGACATGTTGTATTATATTAGGGTAAAATGTTTTCAAATCATCATATGTCCAGGAAAAAATGTCTTTAAATTCTTTAAACAATTTAATAAAGGAAGAACATTCTTGCTCGAAGCATCCTATTCCAAAATTAATATTCTGAGGATTTTCCTTAGTCTCTAAATTTATCGTCTCATAAGTCAAAGAAGAATTGTTCATTTTACAATTAACTGACCCTCTAAACTTATCATGCAAGTCATAAAACCTCTCTAGTCTTAAAACGGATCCGGGGATAGAGTTTACCATATCGGACATCAATTCAGAAGATCTATGATCTGATATTACCGTGAAGTTGCGAACGTTTTCATCGTGAGTGCCTTCATTGATGACTGCACCTTGGAAGGTGTCCTTCATATGCAAGAAGTTGATGATCTATTGGTCATCATCGAACACTCCCCAATTGGTGATTTTGTTTGGGATCGACAGCCTGAACAACAATTTGATCGAAAATGCATTAGGAGAAAGATCTTATGTGGGAAATAGTTTAGAAGAAACATTAGCCAATATATCATCCTCCAAATTACTTATTCTAGGAATGGAATTTATGTTAAATGCTGATAATTTTTCATTAAACTCCATACCTCAGTTTGGTAACTTTTCAGATGTCGTGACAAACAATGTATGGAGTTTCTTACCTGCCTAACCATGATTTTTGAATCACCGAATACAATTAAATTCTGTACGTCCATATCTAGATCTTTCCTAAGCTCTTATAAAAGTTCTTCGTATTCGATGGTGTTATTAGTTCAATCGAACTCTAATCGATAGGTAATGAAAGTATTATTACCTGCGAGATCTATGAGTACACATCCTACACCAAATCCTTCTTTGGATTTGGATCCGTCAAAGTACGATGAACAGATTTGAGCTTCATCAGCAGTGTTTGACACACTTGGCAAAGCTAATGACTGAGTACAGGTCATAAGTTTTGATTTTTGCTCGGGATTAGTTAAAGGGGAAATCTCGGTCATGAAGTTACCAAAGAAGGTGTTCATTCCCTACATCTCAAATGAATTAGTAGATGCAGTAAATAGTTTGTTTGCATCATTTAGATCTGTCACGGTGTTCTTGAGATAGTGTTCATGGTTTATCTTAATTTTGTTGGGGTGTCCATTTTTCGGCAACCACATATGAGACCAATCTGTGGAAAAGTAACCATGTAGCTGTTTGGACCAGTCCCTGCTTAAAAACAAACCATATACTTCAGGGATGTCAACAAAATAATGTCAATAATTTGGTGAACCTTAGTATTAGAATATAACCTAACCAGAACATTATTAAGTTCACTGATTACCTTAACGTTCATTTGATCAAGATGAATGATTTTGAGATCAGAAGGTTGAACTTCTGCGTTAATTTTTTGACACAGATAAAGGAATTACATTTGATGATGTGTCAGAATCAACCATGCAATTATGTACATTTCTATTAAAATTTTTGAAGGTTAACAAAAAGGGAGGGACATTTTTACGAGCATTAACAACATAATTCTACTGATTTTTTTGTCATTGTCCTTGAAATAGTTTTATCTACATTTGATACAGTTTTTTCAGCTAAATCCTTTTTATCTAGAGGTTCAGATGTCATTTTAGTAGGGATCTTTTTGGCTATTTTAGAACTAATTTATGCAGTTTTCTTGATACTAGGATCGTTGTTCTTACTATTTTATACAATACTTTGAAGCATTTTCTACAAAATAAGAGGAAATTTTCAAATCCCGAAAACATAAATATTATCCCTTAGTTTTTTCAGATCTTCAATTAAGTCATATTCTAAAACTGGGGCTGCTAAACTCTGTTTTATTTCATCTTGTTTTGACTATTTTGGAGGCACATTATTACTCACTTTAGGAGAAGGTTTGCTCTATGTTTTTCTTCTTGTCTTGTAAGGGTGGACAGTTTCAAAGTTTGCTTGGAAAATACTGTCAGAGAAGTGTCCAAAGATATTGGGGGATGATTCTTCTTCTTCTAATACTTCTTCCTCAACTACGTCTTCAGAACTTTCATGAGGGACAGAATTATCATGTGCTTCAAGAATAGTTTGCAAAGTGTATTGTAAGCTTTCAAAATTAAGACCTTCAGTGGTTTGGTTTGGCCGATTGGGAGGAAAAGGTTTTCTGAAAGGAGGTTTAAAACTTCATTTTCTTGAGGATGCCTCCTCGACTGATCTCTTCAAGTACACGACTTGATTTGATAATTTTTGGAAATATTTCTGTAAGCTTTATAAGTCTAAAGTTTCAGGTGGACTTTTGGCTTGGGGAGGCCTAGTAAGGATTTCTATTTTATTTTTAGAGGATGAAGTTGTTTCAACTTCACTGTTGATATTATCTTTTAAGATTAATATATCCTTTTCGATTTGGCATGCCTCCTCAAAGGATTCCAACAACGTGTTCTTCTTAGACCTTTTGACAAAAATTGCTATGTTTGTGTGTAGATATTTGGAGTAATATGCAACAATTAGACTTTCAATAGGCATTGAATCTGTGGGAATTCGATTCTTTAACGTAAGAAATCTCTGGTTAAAATTTTTTACTTTCCCCTTAGGGTTCATTTCTAGGCTGGAGAGCTCCATAACCAAGACTTTAGGAGATTTATCATCTCCAAACTTCTTTAAGAAACAAGTTTCAAACTTGTCCCATGAGACAATGATTTGGGGTTGTTGGGCAAAATACCATGTGGAGGCATTGCACTCGAATGTATAAGGAAAGAGTCTGCATACTACATATTCATGCTCTAAAATTTCGAGTCTAATGGCCAACATAAACTTATTTATGTGATCTTCAAAATATTTTTTAGAATTTGAATCAAATTTAGGCAACCATTTATCCGGGTGTTTTGGTAATGGGTGTTGAGGTCCAGGTACCGCCACAACATCTTGATCGAGCCATGGCCTGGCGAGATTGTTTTTTTTTTCCATGGGTGTTAGTGGTGTCGAAGGATGAGATGATGCAGACGAGGAACTTCCTTTGTCAGATGAATCTCCTCCCGAAGAGAATGGAGATGAACCAGGTGGGGAAGGTGGGATACCAGATCCTCCAACTCCGAGAGTAGGTGTTTCAGCAAGATTGGTGGTATTATCTCCTAGGGGATTTGAGAGTAGACCAGTGCCTTCAAGTTGTTCTCAGATATCTGAGAAATATAAGGGTTGATTAAGAGGCCTACTAGATTTTTTGATATGGTCCAAGGCATTGTGTGCCCTTATAAGTGACTGATGAACAATTTCTTGTACGTCGGCCCCTTGAGGAGATGGTGTCACTGGTTCAATGGGAAACCCAGGATTATCGTTTGAGGTAGTTTTTGTTCCAAGTGTAACGTTGTTTTCTGAGTGACTATGTGTTATGACAGGGGAGAAAGTGTGTGGGGGAGGAGTCTTGCGACTTCCACGTGCCATCAATTGAATTCAGGCCCTCCTTCTAGCACCATTTTTTGATGGGAAAATTTGACAAGCCATCAACTCGAAAAACAGGTCTGGTCCGGGGTTGTCTAAATAACCCAAGCCATTTGGTGTAACCTATTCTGACAGGTTTAATGTGTTCGTTAGCCAATCTAAGTTCCTAAAACAAATAAAAGAGGAAAACTATATAATGCTAAAACTATAATAATCTATGAATTTTAATCTAATTATTTACAAAATATATTAAACAATAAAAGAAAGTATGAACATGTCACTTATGAACAAGATTTACATGCTACAAGTTTTAATGAAAGCCTTGTAAAAATCAATGTAAAAGTAATTGTCTTTAGAAGAAGATAAAGAAAACATTTTTGTATTTTTTGTTTTCTAATTATAAATCTAATAGAACTTGAAATAACTAAGTTATAAAACAAAGATGTACAGATGGTCAAAGCCAATCTTAAAACTTTCATGTTTCATTAAAACATAAAATGACATAAATTAGAAGCAAGTGAAGATAACCTGTTATTAGTTTGTTAAATGTGTCTGTGCCTCTGTACAAACAAAAGAGCATCCAGTTGCCCTGCTTGTGAAAGAAATCTGCAGTAGGTTTATACCAGAATTTTCTTGAATAAATTCAAGGAGTGTATTGGCAACCAAGATTTAAGAACATAATAGTGAATACATATCATCCAGTGATCTTATCATTACGAATGCTTACATTCAGAGAAATATTTTATGTAAAACATTCATTATTATCTATCAATTAAACATCAAAGAAAAGTCCTGGTTTAAAAATTGATATGATGATCACAATCACAACATATGGAACAGTGAATCATGAATGACATTTATAGTATGAATATCATAGAACATAACATGTCATTGAGACTAAATCAATACAACACATTAATATCCCAAGATAAGAGAAACAAAACATCAATGAAACAACATTCACAGTGGTCTAAAGCCGAAATGTTATAAGCTGTTCCCTTAAGTTTTGAGAATCATTCATCCATCATTGGTTCCAGGCTAAGATGCCTTCACTTACAAAAAGAAGAGTATTTAAAGTGTCTTGAAATCCTATTCTCCTATCTCCTAGGATACGATAAGATCTCATGAGATCAAAATATTACAAAAATAGAGGGCCTACAACCACTCATAACTGAGTTGTTTCTTTTCAAAAATTAATAAAAGTTTTTCTTTTTTACAAAATAAACAGGGAAGAAATACTAATCATCTAAATCGAACATGTTCCACCTCATAAAATCAGAATCAAGAGCTACCATTTCCTGAAAATGAAATGGGAACAAGTTAGATAAGTTATTAACAACTAAGTGGTATTTTTTTATTTAAAAATGACTTGGCTACAAAATCGAAAATTTTTGTAGCCAGTCTTATCTTAGCAAACAAAATCTAATTTTAAACCGATTTGATTCAAAAATATAACATGAATGTAATAAGAGGGGAAAATCATTTTACCATCTCAACCAATGAATAAACATGGATCAGAATAGCTCAGAATTGATTATGGCATTAAAACTATCAGCATTTTTTATCACAATGTTACTTGTCTTCTTAAGGTGTTTAGATTGTCTCTCTGTGTTTTCTCTGAGGTCAAGATTTTATTTTCTCAATAATTCACTATGAGTTGTGAGTGTTTTAATCTGAGCTTGAAGGATGGGAATATCAATGTAGTATCGTTCAATCCAATGTAGGCAAACCTCCCATTGTATAGGAGGAACGATATGTTGGTAGAGTGTACAGTCAAGTCTGGTTGTATCGACATTACCTGTTACATGACCTTGACCAAGCCTAATACTAGTGAACCCATATTTACCCTTGAGACACGGTGGAAGATTAATAAAAAAGTCATACAGTTGAGCAGGATCAGATCTTTGACAATCTGGTTCTTCTTCAGCCAGGACATCTTCAACTTCAGGATCTGAGACCTCATTGACCTCGATTGGGTCTATCAATATCAAATGAGGTTTAGTTCGATTCCTTAAATTTCTCAAAATAAGACAACCATCTCTTTTGTTCTGAAACCCTAGAGCGACGTATTTTTGTTTTGTCTGATTGCAAGATTTTTTTATGTCGGATTTTATAGTGGCTTTATGGCCAACATCTAATCCATGCATAGGGGTTTCAATCAAATCAAAACCAATAGCTTGTTTCTCATGTGAATATTGATTAGGCATTGACTCGTCTCAAGGGTTTCTAAGAAGAGAATATGGCTCGTTATTTGGAATGTCAAACTGCTTTATTATTAGTGGTTCACCCGAAATAGGGGTTTCTATAGAAATGGTTGTAGCAAAATCATTTCTTGTTAAACATCCATACCAACAATCGCCTATTATAGTCAAAAGGTGAATCAAAAAAATTTTAATTAAGTCGTGGTGAAAAGGACTAGAGTCGAGGCTCTGTCTCATATACCTTTTAGACATTTTGTACAAGCTTCTCAATAGATAGAATGGAACATTTAATTGAAAACCTATGTAATGCATAAGAATTTGTATATGATATAGAAAAAAAAAACCATAACGACCCTCACAAGTCATAAACTATTTGAGGATCAACAATAGACCATGCCATCTAACTTTACCAAAGAAATAGGGATACCTTTTTCACAACAATTAATTTTTCTGGAAGTCATGAAGAGGCTCCATGGCACTTATTTTATCTTTGAGTTTTTTAAACACTTCTCGTTGGTGGATGGTATCCATGTGGCTTCACTCACAAAGTCCTCAGTTACCTCTAACTAGACATCTCCAATTTTCTCCCTACATCCATTGAAAGTCTGCACAAACTCCTTAGCCACATGAAGGTTATAACCTTCAAACCTTTTGATGAAGGCATCCCAACCTTGACCTCTTAAATATTTGATTGCATCATCGTGAAAGAGTAGTGATTGGCATCCATTCAGATCCAATCAAGCAACATGGACCATTACAAATATGACTAGACTATAACAGGGGTGACTCGAAACAATTATGGGTTTGGATGGTAGGAGTAAAAGAAACCAATCTGAATGGATAAAATGGAAACAAACAAAATGAAGACTCTATGCAATCATAGTATGAACATTGAAGGTTTGGTCTTGATGCTCGACCATTCCTGGTAATGAAAACCTTATGTATAGAGCATGAAAATCAATAACTAGAAATGAAAGTCTTATCAATTCATTGTGCCAACAAGATGGATCAAGTATAGGGTACAATAGTTGCGCATTAAATTCCATGACTAGCACGACCATAGTTTTTGCAACGGGTTCAAAAATATAAAAAAATAAATTCTCATAATTCAAAATGTAAGATCATCAAAGCATATAAAAATCATATCAATACCAAAAAAAAATTGAAGATAAGTCACACAAGTGTTAGACTTAGATTGGGTATAATTATGATGATCTTTCAAAAGAATGGCCTGTATAGAAAACATAATATGAGGATAAGTTTTGATGTTTAATTCATTCTTTCAGTCATGAATCAAACATGAAAACAAAACGAAAATGAAAACTTTAAAAACATCTTTTATAACCCAGTAATCATCTGAAAATGATAATATTTACAAGATGAGGTGAAGTTAGCTACAGAAAGTGTCGTTTGTTGTTGAAATAACGAAATTGTGTAGGGATGCCAACACAACTTTGTCATGTCCCCATAGCTTCCTTCATCTTGTCATCCCCAGGATGACCAATATCCTCCTGCATCAGACTCCCCAGGTTTCAAGAAATAATTCCCTCATGCTTATGAGGGAAATCGCCTGCATCTACAATTGTCCAATGCAACTCCATCAATTTTGCACTACCAACTCTATATTCCTCATATACTATACACTTTAATCTGCAGAAAATATTCCTATATTGAACATTTTTTCTTTCAATTCATTGTCGCCCCTTATTGCACATCCATCTGCAACAACACCACAATACTCTCATCATGGAGATACAAAATTTTCATTTTATTTCTGTTGCAACTCAACATTATGCAGTAGCTCAACTTCTGGTACTACTACCTTCTCTATCTCTCTTTATTAATTACTACAAGCACTAGCCATGTTCTTTTCAGTCATGCATCACTTGTACAATTGGATCTGAGTCACGTCCAATCCAGGACATCCCACCACCCTTTTTCATGCAGTGTACAAAGTTCCTTTGGTACAACCAACCACTCATGCTCGAAGCTACATAACATGGAGTCACATGCTCCCATGTTACACCTCGCTTGAGTCAATCCACATCACCTTCCAACTCAATTTGAGTCACGTCCAATCCAAGAGATCCCACTACCCTTTTTCATGCAGTGAACAAAGTCTCTTCATTGTAGCCAACCAATCATGTTTGAAGCTACACAACATGGAGTCACATGCTCCCATGTTACACCTCCCTTGACTCAATCCACAACCACATGCAGACTTCCTCAATTGAGGATTCTGTCAACATATTCAAATTCTTTAAAATTACCATAGAAAGATTTCATGATTCTTCTTATCCATGCAACATCTTCACGCTCGGTCCTCAACAACCTTCACTGTTCTAAAAATATTCTACATCATGTCTTCTTCCTTAGAAGATTTGAAATATTCTCCTTTCTCTGTCAACAACATGTTAATCATCTTCCCAACTCAACAAATTCCTTCATGATTCATCTTCACGACATCATCTTCTACTCGGACATTTTCTTAGACATCTTCATCATTTGAAACCTCCTTAACCTACACATCTTCATGGAGAATCCTTAGTAGTTTTTTTGTAACCTTCGGCCATACTATACTTCTCGGGAAATTTGTTCAACACTAATTCCCATCATTCTTATTTTAGCAACACAAACTAAAACCACATTCAAGATGAATATGAATATGGTTCAATACTAAGATTTAAAAAAATTGTGTGGTGCTATCTCAACCTAGTTAGCACTTAAATTCTCATTTTTTCTCACCCAAGTGACAAAAGAGACAAAACACTTACCTAGTCAATATTCAATGGTTATGTCAAACTCCTCCAAGAAATATTTTCACTGTGCATTCTTAGGTGACAACTTCTATTGGGTGGAAAAGTAACTTTTTTCCACAGTTTCCATCTTCACAATGAATGGTTTTCTAACAAGTAGTGTGTCCATGATTGTAGAGAATGTACAAATGTAGTCATCTATTTCTCATGAATAGCGCACCTTAATTCGTGATCCTATAATGTTCTTCTCTCATAGGACATTGGATGACCCTCCTATGTCAAAACACCTCTAATGGAAAAATCTAAAGCATTTGTCTACACTTCTATTGACTACTCAAATTCTGGCAGCTTCAACACAAGTGCCAACACAATTCTATGCTTCAATTTGCATAATGTTCCCTATAACTTATCCAACCAATTCCATGGATTTTTTTTTTTTAACAAGTCACTAAGTGGTACCAAAATATTAGAGTAACCTTTTACATATTTTCATAATAGTTAGACAAACCAAGGAAACTTCTTACCTCATGAACTATTCTTAGTTCCTCCCAATCTTCAATCACACTTATCTTCATAGGATCCATGTGGATGCATCCTTTTCCAATCCATTGGCCTAAGAATATAATTTTTGTCTACCCAGAGACACAGTTGGACTTATTCAAGTAAAAATGTTTCTACCTTAGTGCCTCAAATACTTATGCCAAATGCTTCTTGTGGTCTTCCATGTTTTCACATAATACCACAATGTCATATAGGTAGAAAACCAACAAATTATCTAATAACGGTCTAAACACATCATTCATCAAGGTGAAAAAGGTAGCTAGAGCATTGCATAAAACAAAAATAATAACAAGAAATTAAAAACTTCCATACCTTGTCACCATCATTGTCTTTTCCTCATCTCCCTTCACAATTCTTACTTGGTAGTATCTCTTCCTCGTGTCTATCTTTGAGATGTTGATACTGAGAGGGGGGTGAATCAATATCAAGTACAATTTAAAACCTTTTTCAACTTATACTTAAACCATTCAATTATATCCAATGAATAATGAACAATAGTATAAGAGTTA
>JZKD02S0844139.1:0-14319 GCA_000966675.3 Picea glauca | reverse complement strand
AATCTAATTAAAATCAAAGCAAATCGACTATCAAACAGAATTGATTCACAAACAAACCAAACCGAACCAAAACCAATGAATTTCCTATACTAAACTGGGCACGACCAAATTGCATAACCAAATCATGACTTCATTTAATTTTAGCAAAACAAAAACAATGTACGGGATCCACAACATAACCATTTTTTACAATCAAACTATGAAAGAATCATTTCGAATAATGAACAGAACTAATCGAAACCCAAAACCAATTCATTATATTAATCCAAGCAATTCATAGAACGAAATTGATATTGAAATTCATACCTGTGTAATCAGAAATGGCTTCAATTATTATAGTTTGGAATTGACGAAGGCTGTAGCCATTTCAACATTCCTAAAAATGATAGAACCAGTGGTTTTCTGCTTCTTGTCATTAACTTGAAGTCTGTCCCTTTCTCTCGACAGTACTGCAACTTGGTTCTCTAAAGATTTGATCTTCAATTGTAATACTGGAACGTCAGTGTAGTAGCGCTCCAGCAACACATCACATTGGTTGCATGATGTCTGTTCGGGCTTCGAAATAGTAGTCGAGGGTTTTTTCAGTCCACCAAGGGTTTCATTATGAAGCTTGATTCTTGGGTAATTAGGATTGTTCTTTAGGCATGGGGGAAAATTAGATACATAGTCATAGGGTGGCTCGGAGCATAATCCATGGGAGTAGGGATACTCTTCATCTAGAAAACACTCGATGTCTGAGTCTGAGTCCTCGCTTAGCATTGTGGGGTTTTGATCAACCTTAGGCTTAGGCTTATTCCGGGCAAGTCTTGATATTAACCGAGAATTATTTTTACCTTTTCTATCGACAGTAGGGTTACCCTTGACCTTCTTACTCACAGGCTTCTTTACTGCCTCCACCTTATCTGTTATGATGTTCAGTAGGTCGATGTTAGGGCCAACCGAGGGTTTGGGAGGAGGGAGAAGGACATGGAATGGCACGGGTGGCCCGACCATAGTTTCACTAACCACAGGCTTATCGATTTGGACAGACTCTGAGTCAACAAATCCATTTCGGGATAGAAAATCTTGCCAATTGTCGTCGTGAAGGTTTAAATGGTGAACAACGATGAGTCTGATCAGGTCGTGATGGAACAAGATATTATCGGCCTTCTCTCATTTAAACCTCTTATCCATTTTGTAAAGACTACGCAGGAAGTAAAATGGCATGTTCAATGGATAACCCATGAAATTCATCAACAGTCGAAGGTGATAAAGAAAAACCAATCCATACCGACCTTCACAGGTCACAAATTGTTTCACGATCACTAAAAGATCGTGCCACCTGGGTTTAAGGGTGGAAATAGGCATACCTTTGTCACAGGATGTGACCTTTCGTGATACGAATAGAAAAGGCCATGGCACCCCATCAACTTTACATTTTTTAAACCATCGTTGGCCTGTGGCTGCTAGTCCCATGGCAGAGCTTATGAATTCTTCATTTAGTTCAAGCTGAATGTCACCTACTTTATCCCTACACCCATCAAAGGTAAGGGAGAATTGTTGTGAAACAAACAGATTGAAACCCTCAAACCTCTGTTCAAACGTGATCCAACCACTATCCTCTAAATCTTTACGGGCGTCGTCAAAGAGTAACAGAGCTTGACTACCATTTGGCTCAATTCGCACCACCGGTGCCATAGACAGGAGCACACGGTGAGCGATGTGAATGGGGCAGGGTTTGGACACAGCCTATGCAGGGGCAGAAATCTCACAGGCTTACGCGAAACTAGCCAAGGTTAAATAGGGATAAGGGAAGACATTAATGACATATCGTGCAAAGGTGGTGGAGCTATTTCTGCCCATGCAGAATAGTCATTACCATGGTACAACCGCTGACGCTTATAACTATTCAACCCACTATTGTATAGGTTAAAAATTATGCCATTCAATCAACCAATGAAATTAATGGTAAGTGGATTAAAAATTCATGCACGCAATAGTTATAGTTTCAAAACCAAAGCAATAAATCAAAATCGCACCAAGGGTTTGATTATGTGACATGTGTTGTATAGAACGATTTATACCAAGAGTTTAACCAAAACACCAATACATTTTTATGTAACCAATGTGCCATGTGAATCGATGAAAGAAAATGTAAATCCAATAACCAATGCATCACAAACTCAATCACTCATGAAACAAAATTACATAATCAATCAAAGAATGTCAAATGAGTACAGATCAGGAGGTTTTGTCAACTGCATAACAATAAGTAAATTATAAACGCAATGGGCATATTGACAAGAATGATAACAATAATTCAGTGACAATTTTAATGTGACTTCGAAAACCAACATTTTCACACTTACAGTCGTGAAAACGAGAACCAAGGTAAGTGTGCACATAGCGCAAAAATAATAGTGTTGTTTTATTCAAGGATTGCGACCAAAATTAAGGTTTGCAAAACATTGGTTTAGGCAGCGTATAAGATAGTAGAAAAATGTGAATTCGCTGCCAACATTCGTCAACGTAATGTTTCCACCCGCTCTATCTCAACCCCTTCTTACTTTTTTCCCGCGACGTTGGATTTCATCACCAACTAGTGTGCTCATTGTGAGAAGGTTTTGTTTGCTTGCTTGCTTACTAGATTTCTAGCGTGTGCTATTTGTTTTCCCTAGCAGACTCTAGGTTGGATTTTTTTTTTAATGGCATTAGTTCCTAAAATGACCAATGAAGGATCCCCTACTCCAGGGGAACCCTTTGTGTTTCCTTCTTATGGAAACATTGGACCTCCTCAGATCGCTACTTTGAGCCTTCTATGTCTCACAATTGGATTGTCGGTGTGGTTGTTTTCCACTCAGGTAATCCCAAATGCAGTAAGTGCTTCGGTCGTAAGCACTTCCCCCCAAGAACATCAACCTCATGTTGATCCTTCACTGTCTTTACCAATAAGGTCTTCTTCACCTTCTTCACTTGCAAGGTCGCCTTTCGTTTCATCTTCTTCGCTAAGTGAAAGTTCTGAAGCTAGTAACCCAATGAATAAGAAGAAGAAGAAAAGAAAGATTAGGAAGAAGAAAGATAGACAAGGGTCAAAACCTCCAACCACTATCAAACATGTTGGAAAATAACCAGTTACTGTTAGTCGTGCTGGGAGTGTTGATGACATCAAAATCACCCAAACAACTCGTAAGCCCAAGTACCCTTGTAGGCTTTGTAAGGGTATCCATATTCTTAAGGATTTCCCTGGTCTATCCAAGGTTATAGAAGTATGGTCTACACACCCTGACCAACCCATGTCATCAGCCTCTGAACAACATGTTGATGACCTCTCGTCAACTAGTCACGATACCATTGGGAAGAAGAAAAGTAGAGTGAAGTTCTCATGTATGTTATGAAAAGGGAGTCATCTCACTCACCTTTTCCCTCATATGAACGAAGCCTCGAAATTACTGGAAGACATGACTGTTTCATAGCCTCAACTTCCAGCTACTTATCGCAAGCTTTCTCTCAATCCACCTGTAGTTGATGGAGTGATAACTCTGGTTTCTTCACCGATCAATCTGTTTGATCATGTCATCAATATGGTCACGTCCTTAGTTGAACGAGTTGACAAAGTGGTTGATCTGATACCATCCTTGGTCAATCCCGCTCTCCCCTCCGAGAGTGAAACTAAAGTAGTCAATCCGATCCCATCTTTGGTCGATCCCACTCTCCCTTTAGAGAGTGTTAACAAAGTGGTTGATCTTATCCCATCCTTGATCGATCCCACTCTCTCGTTAGAGAGAGAAACCCAAGCGGTCGATCCATTTCCACCTTTCAAACCCATTCTCCCCTTGGAGAATGCAACCCAAGTGGTCGATCTGATATCATCATTGGTCGATCCTGCTCTGCCACTAGAGAGTAAATATGATATTGACCACATTTTTCTCGTTGATACAGACTCTTCTGTGTCAGGGGGTATTCCTCCTTCTCCTGTGAAACCCCCTGCAAGTAATGGAGCCATCCTTTTTAATTGGGGTGTGCTAACTCGACCTCGTCTTCCCTCTCACATTCCTTTCCAGATTATAGTGCAAGTTTGTGGTCGGGATGTTCCTTAGACACTGATAGATAAAGGCGTGTCCATTATTATTTTTTCCTCTATTGCTTGGCAAGATTTGGGTTTTCCTCTGCTTGTTCCAGTTACGCAAAATCTGTTAGCTTTTAATAGAAGAGATAGTCAACCTTTAGGGACCCTTCCTTAGTTTCTTCTAACTTTGTGAGGGAAAACTATCTTCATTGATGTCATGGTAGTCCAAGACCATTTGGATTTTTCTTTACTCCTTGAGAGAGATTATGTCTATGCCATGAAAGCTATTGTGTCTACTCTTTTTCGTGTGATATCTTTCCCTCATGATGGACGAGTTGTGGTTGTTGATCAACTTTCATTCATTGACCCTGACTAGATTGCCTCCCTAAATGGTTCTTATATGCAAATGGTATCACCCCCGCCACAGGTCAATTATGTGGCGTTGTCGCCCATGGCTTCAACTTCTGATGACTTAGACCCAGTAGTTGACATGGTGATCTCTTCGACAAGGTTGTTAGAGCCTAGTATCTTTACTCCTGTCGCAACCCTTGACATGGTGTCCTTTCAGTGAAGACCTCTTGGAATCCATGACCGAGTTTTGTACCTCGACATGGTGTCCTTCCGGAGCATTGTCCTCTTGGAATCCATGATCAAGAAGAGAGGTCTTTGAGCATAGTTTTTTGCTTTCAAGCTCATCAAAAAATGAACCCAGCTCTGAGGATAGTTTTTGCGTCTTTGAGGCAACCTCGTTAAAAAATGAAACATAGGTATATGAGCATGATTTTTATATTTCAAGCTCATTAAAAAATGAAACCAGACTTGAGCATGGTTTTCTGATTTCAAGCTCATTAAAAATGAAACCAGGTATGAGGATAGTTTTTACGTCTCTATGGAAACCTCGTTAAAAAATGAAACAAAGGTCACAAACATAGTTCCTGTTTCTGTGTCAAGCTCATTAAAAAATGAAATAAAGGTTACGAGCATAGTTCTTGTTTCTGTGTCAATCTCGTTAAAAAATGAAATAGTTTTCCCCCTCTCTATTTGGGTCAAGTTCTTCGTCTAGTATTTGAAGCATCATTTCATTATCCTTTGTAGTTGGATGAAACGAAGCTTGGGGGGCACCTGCCTCAGCCTCAAGACTTCATGCTAAAGTTGAGCTGCTAGATTCTTAAGCTGGGGGCTAAGTACCAACCATCCATGGATAATGTCTTGGGAAGTTCAAGCATAGTTTTTTTTATGGTTCAAGCTTGTGTAAAAATGAAACCAACTACCTCAAGCATAGTTTCTTCTCGCTCAATCTTGTGTAAAAATGAAACCAGGTCCAACCATAATTTTGTTTAGTTTTTAAGCTTGTGTAAAAATTAAAATCTATCCCAAGCATAGTTTTTTTTTGTTTTAAAGCTTGCGTAAAAATGAAAACAATCCCGAGCTTAGTCTTTGTTCTTTCTCATGCTCGTAAATATATGAGAATAAGTTACTGAGCTTAATCTTTGTTCTTTCTCATGCTCATAAATCAATGAGAATGTAACCGAGTATAATTTTATCATTTTTTCATACTCATAAAGGTTATACGAAAAAGGATCCCACTGGTGTTACTGGATAAATCCGTAGGTGTAGACACTAACCGATCTCCCTAGATCCACCTAGATCTAGAAAAAAGCAAGATAAAACATGACTCTTTCCCTAGATTTTGACCATTGAATTAACTAGGAGGCAAGAACAAATAACATACCTTATTATCACTTCCTATGGTCTTTGTTTCTCCCGCTTCGCTCCAGTGCTCNCATTCTTCAAAAATGAGATTTCTGGAAGGAGAAGAAAGTAAATTTTCTCAGGAGAAAGTTATTATGAAGATCCTAAGTACATCATCATCACTACATCATCATGATGACCAAAATCATGGGTAACAACTGGAGTTCCCTTTAAGCTCTTTTCAGACTCTTTAAACATGAAAATATTGCCAAACAACCTTGTTCTTTTCACGCTCATTAAAGAATTTTAAGAAAATGTCTATTGAGCGATAGTTTATCTCTTTTTCGGTCTCATCAGACTACTTTACAAAAAAGGAAATGAGAGAGTTCTCTTTAAGTGTTTTTTAGACTCTATAAACATGAAAAACCCCTGAGTTTTCTTTCTTTGGACTCATAAAACAAACATTGAAAGGCCCATGTGGGACCGAACCACTCCTTCCTAGGGTTCGTTAAACATACTCCGATGGACTCATCCGAAGGATGAGCTTACATCAACAAGCATATGTTATCCTCCTCAAGCTTGTGTAAAAATAAAGAGGTACTCGCCAAAGATGGTGGGGGAAAAATTGGGAAAGAAATATGTATAAACCTGTATTCTATGGAAGAGTCACTTTTGAATATGCCACCCTTTCACTTTCTTTGTGTCTAGGTTGGAAAATTCGCTTGTCTCCTAATCATACTCCTTTATAAGATTACAAATTGGTCTGTGATCCTTGTTGTTGAGTCAGTATTTCCAAGACAATTATCGTGTTGTCAATATGTTCAAAGATAAGTTCAACCCAAAAGGTCTTCTATTGCGTCGGCCATTTATGCAGTCCTTAAGCCTTCTATTGCGTCGGCCATCCCTGAGTCAGTCCTAAATCACTTGTTACTCTAATCTACATCAAATCTTGTTACCCATTTCATGTCATTGATGGGGGATACATTAAGGCCCTCTTGTGACGAGTCTTTTCCTGTCGACTTCAACTCATTATCCAGGAATTAGACTTAGAAGAACTTGCATGCCTCAATGGTAGGTTTCCTTGCTTTTGACAATGGGTTTTCATTATTGACCCCTGATTGGGAGATTTCGTCGAGTGCTTGACCTCAACTCATTAATTCACATTCGTTGGATTGTACTAGTGTAACTTGGGATTCATTGACATTAATGGTGATTTCCCTTTCACTTGTTAATGATATACACTAATGAACGGTAATCAAGTGGTTTCTACCATGTTTGACTTCGACACATATATTTTCATGGTTAGATTCATACTATAGAGTGGTGGAGATGAAGACCCTAGATCTTTTCTCACATATTCAGGTTGCATTGGAGTATATTCAGTGCATTGTTACATAGATCCACATTATATCTCTAGTGGCTATGTTCAAATTTGAGTCTTTAACACATAGATCCACAGTATATTTCCGGTGGCTATGTTCATACTTGAGTCATATCGGCATGGATCCACAGTGTATGTTTGGTGGCCATGACCTGTCTTACTTGACATGGATCTTCACATGTCGGCATTTATGATATGAGTCATTTGTATTCTGAGTATGGGAACACCTACCTCAGTGATGATGTATTATTGTACTATATTTCCTTGTTTGTTTGCAGGTTTCCGACTAGTTGTTCCTTGTTCCCTACACACACACGACAAAGTATTTCAGCTATCACTCTATTCTAACTTCATACTTTGGGGGGCTCTCTATTACACATTATTTTCATCATCCCTATGATCATTAATGATGTAAACCTATCTATTTCCTTTAGAGGTGTCAGTGGCCTGAGTTCCTGAAGAAAGAAGAGAGAAGAACTTTTCCTTAGAAAAGAAGTTGCATTCTCCTTTGTAAAAACCCTATTAACAAGGATGTTCGTAGGTTTCTATATAGGCAGGGTGCGAGAATGCATGATTCTCATAGGTTGCACCATAGTTGGGTTGCGAGAGGTTTGTAGGTTGCTCTATAAGCAAGGTGTGAGAATGCTCATACGTGAGAAAAATGAGCATCTTCTCGATGCTTCTAGAAGGAGAAACTTCCATGGTGAGGTGGCATCCGAATGGTTTGGATCTTACTCGCTTTCATGATTTAGTGGGATCATCCTAACCTCCTCACCTTATCCTCTTCAACTTATAAAAGGAGAGGAGCTCTCATGGAGAAGGTTATCTTTTGAGCTTTGGAGATTTTTGGATTAGCTTGAGTTGTTTTTGGCTTGGGATTGTTATCTTGGTTAGAGTGGCTTTGAGATTTGCTTTGTCAAGATAGATTGTGAGTAGCTATCAAATCCATGGTCTCATAATCCTTGGAGAAATAAGTGTGTGGGGAACGAAGGATAGTTGGAAGGGACCTTATGACATCAAGGCCATGGTTGTAATCTCTCTTTCACATTTAATATGATACAGTAATATGATTCTTTCATATAAATCTTGTTGTGTTTTATTGTATGATTCCTTGATCACATATATAGGTTTATATTGATTTTATGCTATTACTATCACTTTGGTTGGTTGAATTCTTTTGCAGGATCATCATTGTACAAGCGTTGGAATGAAGCTAGGATGGCGATGGAGATAGGAAGTGGCGTTTAAATGGTATGTCACCTATCCCTCCTTAGTTAGTAAATTCAATATCTAAAACTTAAGGAAAGAATCATGTTCTGGTGTGTTTATTTCTAGATCTAGGTGGATTTAGGGAGATCAGTTAGTGTCTGCACCTACCGATTTATCCTATAACAACACCGAAATTTGACATGGATAGACTGTTCACATGACTTGATGATGTGGGAGTGTTTCCAAAGTCAAATATCACTCACACACCCACTCTTTATATTCATCATCTTTGTCCTACTTGTTTTACCATCATCTTTCCTAACGATGATAAATTCTTAGAGGCCATGACCTTTTTAGATAGTCCATAGCATTATAAATTTAATTAGTAAATAGTCAAGTGGATGAATAGTCTTCATATATTTTAGAAATCAAGGGAATACTTGAATCCCTAGGATCCAAGTTCAAGAAATAGGGAAAGAGACCATCAACAGATGATAACCCTGACCAAGAAGAATCACTTAATTTTCAAAAGTTGAGATATGAGTTGAGAAAGTAGAAGGCACCCACCTTCAATGGGATTGTTGAAAGAGGAAATAGAGCATAGAGTTGGTTGGTTAACATTTATGGATGCATGATGCTATATGAATTCAACACCTTGGAGAAGAATATATTTTTATCAACTAATTCAACACCTCTATATTATTATTTTACTTTGATGAATTTCCCTATGGCATTAATTCTTAAGTGAATCTTATTTTAAATTGCAAATTTTTCACAATTTTGAGGGACACTATGAGTTCTCGGTGATTCCTTTTAGGTTGACGGACACTAAGATCCTATGATATATACTCAGTGCACAAAACCTCCTAACAGAGTCCATATGCAACTCTAATGCTAAAAACCCCTTAGATAGGGCTTTTGTTATGGTTTGCGGGTGTTGTTCATGGTGATTGATCCTAAGAAGTGATGTTTAGGGAATAAGGTCCAAGTTTTTCCTCCCCTAACCATGGAATTTGAGCTCAAGAAGGTTCAGTTAGGGCTTAAGACCCTTCTTTTCCCCTTAACCATGTTAAGCCCTCAAGACCCATTTCTATTGTACAAAACCTACTCATGGAACCATATCCTTCTTTGGATTCTAAAGAACACCAACTACATCCCTGAGAACCATTCCTAATGGGGGGTCTAATACATTTTTATATAGTTCGTATGTTTTAGTTTAATCATGGTATATTTGTATCCCTCAAATAGTCCAAAAATAACCTACAAGGGTCCTATGAGATGGCTCAAGGACTCGTCCAACATTATATCCTAAGAATTTTTGTGTTGTTGGAACAGGGGCACACCTAGGGTTCAACGCTACAACAGCGCACCAACAAAACCCTAACTACCAACCCTTTCGGCAACACCTGTGAAGAAAATGAAATCTCACCCGGGGTAGAGGCAAGGGTGGTTGTAGGACTCAGGTGTCTGCAACCTTAACTGGGACACAGATCTGTGATTATGAGACTTAATAGAGCACTTAGCACCGTTAGTTCATCATTATTTACCCAATATCTACTTCGCAAATAAAACAGAGCATTACATCATTCACCCTGAACTAATGTATTTAAGCACTTAGAATAAAGAAAAGGGTCAGATCTGGTAGATTCAATCACTAAGAAAATTCACCCATATCAAATATAACATCCAGAAACATCACAAGCACAAATCATAAATAGATCTATCTATCTATATATATCAAGCACTTAGCAAATAACAAATAAATACATCAGAACATCGCACAGAGTAGAATAACACAGTATTTATGTGGTTCACCCCCACCTAGGGTCTACGTCCACCAACTCTTCTTCATTATTAACTTTGATCAGTCGTCTACATGCATAGAGCCACAAAAAACCTACTCTGCATAGCACAAGAGATCTGCACATCTCGCTAGACCCTCCTTCCTTGTGTTATAGCACAAAGCCTTCACAGTCTCTTACAATGACTTGCACTTAGCTCTGCAAGTCTCAAATAGTATGCACGAAGCCTTACAATTCTTGATCACACAGATCCAACTCTTAACACTTAGCCAACTTGCACAACTCTTGCGCATTATTTCTTACATTGCATAGCCTTCTATTTATGCATACAAAATAGGCCTAAACATGGGTAAACCCATGGGCCAACATCCCATTCCCATTACATATTCTCAAATCCCAAAAAAGGACCCAAAACGTGGTTGAGATCCCACGATCTCTTCTTCGTCTTGCACTCCATATTTGACAGGCTTTAGAAGTCTCAAAATAGGTCAAACTTGACCAAGGATCTCCCAAAACTTGGTCAAGGGCCAACATGTGTGTTGTAGTTGTTTCTCATATAATTTAAACCTAAGAATTTTCAATTAGGGAACAAGTCATTTCTTTCCCTCCTAGGTCGAGCTTGGTTAGACCTTGACACCCATTCTTGGCTCAAAACTAACTTATTCATGGTGCATGAATTCCACTTGGAGTTGAATTGTTTCCCTCCCTTGACCATGGTTAAGGGATTGAGGCTTGTTTCCCTACCACAACCATGGTCAAGGAACCAAAACCCATATGTAGTATGCAAAACATATAAATGGAACTCATGTCCAAATATTAGGCCAAAGACATTGAAGTGAGAGCTCGTGTCATGGTTTCTAGGTGTTATTCATGGCACATGATATTAAGAAGGTTCAATTATGGCTTAAGTCCTTTACTCCCCCCTTAACCATTTTTAGGTGTTAAGACCCATTTTTAGGGAACAAAACCTACTCATGGCACTGTTCACAAGTGAAATTGACCGTCCGTCAACTGGGAGAGTGGATCCGGTCTGGGGTTGTCTAATAACCCAAGCCATTTGGGATAACCCACCCTGACAGGTTTAGCGGCTCTGTTAGCCGATCTAAGTCATAAGAAAACAAAAGAAAACTACTCTAAATTAACTAATCTAACTACAAATAACTATTAAAACAAACTAAACAAATCTAACTATTATATATACAATCTACTATCTAATACTATGCTAACTCTAAGAAATTAAATATCTAACTACTAACAGAAATAAATCTTATTCACAAATGTACAATATTTACAATTTACAGATTTGAATGAAAACCTGAAAAACTCATTTGTATTATGTCCTAAGACGAGAGCTATTGTTTTTTATTTTTACGATTTTATGAAAAAGAAATAACAAAAAATAACTAAACTAAGCAACTAAAATACTAACTCTAACTACAAATCTAAACTAAACATATATCTAACAAAACTACTTATACTATACTATCAAATTAACTATCCAATAAATAACAAACTAACCTAAAGAAACGCTCCAGGTTTGTCCTGTGTATGATGATTGTCTTAGCTGATCGGAGGGAGGAAACCCGCAACGGATTCTCCAAGAGCTTCTCGTAAACTAGAAGTAGTTTTGCTCTTCAAATATAATTACAGGACAAACAAAACATAAAAATTACAACAATCTTATGATTTATAAATCTTCACAGTTAGATAAATCTGTATGCAAAGATCTACACAAAATGATTCAATTAACGAAGAAGAGAAATATGTGATTCATTAACCGAAACCAAGTAATTGTTGTACTTTTAAAAATAATGAAAGAGATCAGATATGGATAGCATATTAATCAAATCATATCATCCTGCAATAGATTATGATAGTTAAAGTAGTCTATAATCAATTGCAAACTGACATGCATAAAACTTGAAACAAAAGTTTGATATATTGAAAGCGAAAGTTGTTACAAGACATCAACTCTCGTCTCAGTTTGTATCATAAATCGATAGCCTAGTTCTCCCACAAGTGAGGATGATCCTTATTGAAAAAAATAATAAGTATTTAAAGACCTCTCACAGGGTAAAACATCCCTGTGGAAGTTATCAAAACTGTTTACAGAAAATCTGGGATGATATCCAAAGTTTGACTAAACTAACATCCTAAAATAAAAACTATATCACACAAATATCTCCTAGACTGTCCATCATGCCCAATCCAATTCGAATGTACCTAAAAGAGGACAAAAATGGACAAGTTAAGAGGATATTTTGCTAATGAAAATGATAAAAATCTAATTCTAAAGACTAGCTACAGAATCTTGCGATTCTGTAGCTGGTCTAAATCAAACACAAAATCGTATTAAAATCAATTCAAATTTTAAAGAATTAAATTCAGACTATTAAACAAGTATCTAATTGCTGTTTGAAAAACAAACAAATCGTTCAAATCGAAATTGTTATACTAATTTAAGATCAAACAAGACTAAGATCAATCAAATGACTACAGAGATGCATGTACTCTGTTCCATATGTTATCACCAATTTGGGTATACAGAATCATATTGGATAACCGACAGTAATGAAATTGATCCATAGACCAATTGAAATCAACACAAAAGGTTGCTTTGGCTATCCACAAGATCACTTTGAATCCAAACCAAATTAACAGGATCGTTTTCTCAAATTAATCGCACTATATTAAACATAACAAACAATCCATGCTATTAGCGAATCAAATCAAAACTGGTATGTAAATTATCACANACCCTGGTGAAGGTCATCAAAGGCCTACAGACCTCTTTGTCTTGTTTTCAGTCAAGGTCATTGTTCTTCAACTTTTGCTTTTGGGTGTGAAGTTTGTTTTTCTCTTTGATTGTTTTTCTTTCTTTCGCTTTTTCGTTTTGATTGCTACGAAAGGGTGTATTGTTTGCATGACTTTTGCTTGTGCTAGATTGGTTTTCATCCATGCCAAGAAGATAATTAGCAAGACAGGCATTGTGTTGTATTAATAATCACTCATACACAAACAATAAAAGATATTTTCATGATTGATTGTGCATATTAGAAGGAATTCAAAAGTTTTTGCATTGCATCAGGATTTGATTGAGAAAAGAATCGTTTGAGGGCATTTCTTATTAGTGCTGGATTAGTGAAAGAACTTCCTCTCTCCCTTAGATAGATGTTCATCGAAAGGAAATGACTGCTTATCATATTTGATGAACTCTTTAGGTCTGAGTCATAATTCCATTTGTTTCACTTCCATGCACCCCTTTGCGTAAAGAAAAACCACTAAAATCAACACTAATTAAAAGTTATCTAGAACTTTTTATTTTCTAGGATCCTCCACCAACAGTAGACTAGGCTTAGTACTTTGGATAAGGGCTGTGATCATAACTCTCCAAAGTTTCTAAAACAAACAATAGCATCCTGAGTTAGGGAGAGTAAATCCAGTTATCGTATAAGTCTACCTGGGATCCCCCTCTCACACAGGGGTTACGCACGAGGTCGCATTCGGGTAAGCTACGGGGACTAACCCTCCATGGTTTAACTGATTGTGGTGGTCAGATCGTATTATGGGGGTCACTTTGAGGTAAATCCACAATTATTGCGTGGAATCCTTTTAGTTGATTTCGGGCTTGATACCATGCCTGTACGTTCGGATGGAACCGTCGACTGTTCCCGCCCAGGGGCTGACTGCGAATTGGTAACCTTAGTGGCCATAATTTTTAGGGTCTTACACAAGGTGACAGTGATGGGAAGTATCACTATACCTGGAGCAGACATTGGTCAAACTCACTCGGGCTCCTTGGAGGGTAAATCCACAATTACTGTGTGGAATCTTGCACCAAGGCGTAAGTCCGTTAAGCAGGTCGCCATTGTAAATGTTCCACCCTATCCCCGCCCCTTCTGGACTTGATCACGCGACATTGGATTTCATCATCAACTAGTACGGTCATCAAAAGAAGGTCCTATTTGCTTGGTTGTGATTCTTATATTTTATTAGCGTATGCTGTTTCTTTTACTTAGTGGACCTTAGGTCGAGTCAGTGTTAATGGCATCGAATCCTGGGAGTACCAATGGTAGAACCCCTGCTTCTGGGGAACCTTATACCTTTCCTTCATTTGGAAACTTTGGTCCTCCATATGTTGCCACACTGAGTCTTCCAGGACTCACTATTGGATTACCAGTTTGGTTGTT
>JZKD02S0844095.1:0-12498 GCA_000966675.3 Picea glauca | reverse complement strand
CAAATCCTACAAAGGAACTTAGGCTTACATCTTATACGTCTAGGATTCTCAATTGTATGAATGCCTCTAGCATGACTTTCAGTGGCTGGTGACATGCTCCCAGCATAACTTGCAAAGGCTAGTAGAAAATATCCAACATGATTTGCAGAGTTTGGTGATGCACATAGATGATTTTAGGGGCTAAATTTTGTAATTGGGCTAATTTTGCATGGTTTTTCCCAAAAAAAGATTCGCTAATTTCCATTTTTTCTAAAACGCATTCGCCCAAATTCCATAGAATAAAATTATTTTACCTTAAAAAACGCCAAAATTTTATAGAAACTATATAAAATCCTTCGAAATTTCAATATTTTTACAACACTTTGGGCTTGTATGAATGCCTCTAGCATGACCCCTAGTGATGCATTCCCAACATGACTAGCAGAGGTTGGTGACAAAACTTCAACATGACTAGCAGAGGTCGATGATGAACCCCCAAAATGAATAGCATAGGTTGGTGATGTATGTGCAGTGTGACTAGCAGTGACTTGATTTGTGCCCCTAGCATGACTTGCAATGATTGGTTGTTGGTATTCAGCATGAATTGCAGAGGTTTTCGACCAATCTCCAACATGACTAGCACAGGTTGGTGATATAATGCTAGTATAACCTCCAGTGACTGGACTGGCGGTGTTTGGTTGTGAAATTTGAGACCAAGGTTCTGGGAAAGACTGGTTTTGAGAAATTGTGAGCTAGTAAGAGTTCTGGTATACACCATGGCCTTTTCCAGTAGGATAGTATCCTCCTCCAAACTGGTTCATAAAGGGTTGTAAGGGCATAGACACCAAGGAAGCCACTTGCGAAGAGAAAGCGACATTACAAGGGTTACTCATGTGACGCTATATGTTTCCCCCATATGAAGGAAATTTGGGAAGGGGGTTTCCCATACTATAAAACTAACTCCCCTTGGATCAAACACCAGAGGAGAGATGGAGGTCCACCATGGAAAAGGATTTTATAGGAACCAACATAGCGGAAGAAGGATAGATCGACAAGATGTAATAAGTAGAATGACCACCCATTTGAGCATTTTCTCTTGAAAAGGTGAAGATAGGATTGGATCCGTATGAAGGAAGACTCCAACCTCCTACCGTAATAGTTGGTTGAGGGATATGACTCTCACCAAACAAAAATGGAGAATAAGGAGGCATCATGCTCCCAGACCCAAAACTAGGATTCACATAAGAAGATGAGACAGAGGATGGAAAGTGTGAAAAAATGTATGGATTACCATGATAAAAATGATTAGAGGACTAATTCATTGGTTAAGTATCATGATTTGACATGCCACTTGGAAATACAAAAGGGTTCATCCCCATGGAATGAGAAAAGACCACGGGCTGGGTAGCGCTAACTGAGGGAGTCACGGGGGCTCCACTAATCATAGCAATGAAAACTCATGACACAATACAAAATCATAAGGCCAACTAATACTCAGACAACACACAAAAAATTTAAAAAAGGCCAATATGCACATAAACAAGATAAATTGGTTGAAAGGGGCCTCCCTCTCTAAAGTAGGTATGTCTCACCCAAGAGGGGCCTGAGACTCCCTGCCAAATATCGGAGGTATCAAAATCAATTATAAGGGCCCTCCTGGGATTAAAAACCAGTCGATCAAATCCCCTTGAAGAGGTAATCTTCCATAAAGGTTGTGTGTCATCTGACCCTTATCTAACCCAGGGTACTTGCAGAATAACCCCTGCAAGTAACCTATGTGGTACCTATGTTAAGCAACTAAGCCACCACGATATAAATTATGCACATGTGAACAGTCGTAAGTCGGGTCTACTATATGGGCATGGTAGAAAATCCTTAAATCTCGAAAGAACCACCTCTCAAAGAGGTAAAGATACTATCAAGAACCCCATATACAAATAGATCCCTAGAAATATTTTTGATTCTAAGAAGGTATTGGGGGGATATCCCCTCAACCAACTTCACGCGACCTCATGCTTAAATATGGTGTAAGCAGAGCCTCCTGACATCACAATTTATACAATGGATTTCACGAATCCCTTAGTTAGACACATATGTTGAATTTAATAGCCTTGGATAAGTTTACTCACAAAATCCTATTCTAAGGCTCTAAATCCTAAGCTATTTTGTGCACCCTAAAAAATAAAATTGTTTCTAATCAATTTTAAATTTATCAGTGTTTCTTTTAGTGGCCTTGTTTACTAAAAAAGGTGTGGTCGTGAAACTGATGATGTTATGACTCAACAAGTAAAATAAATGAATATGAATAAAATGAAAATCCCTAACTTCAATTCCCAATAAATGATAAGCTTTTCAAAATGCAATTTCCAATTTAATTCAGCGATTTCAAATAAGATGCAATATTTCCATACATGTACTAAGATCAATGATAAGGACCCAAAAGATCAAATGCCAACAATGCAAAATGTATATTTTTTTGTATTTTCAAAATAAAAGAATGAAAATGCAAGGACTGAACATCAAGTTGATACAAAGATTCTACTATATGTAAATAGAGACAAACCAAGTAGAATATCAAGAAGCAAACACCAAACCCAAGATGCAAGGACAATCAATGAAAAGGATGATGAAAATAAACACCGCCCAAAAATTCAACCAAAGAAAGGTTTCCTATCACTCTGCAGGAACTTAACAGTCATGACAAAGACATAAGAAGACTCAACAACCATCAAAACTTACCCAACAAACATTAAACTCAACAATCAAGAAAACAAGGATGATGTACGCAACTGTTAAGAAGAAAACCACATATATATTCTTCCTACAGAACGATAATTCGCGTATGTACATGTCTGTCAGAAAAAAAACTGCGTATATGTATTGAAACACTGCTAGGTTAAGGATAAGGCCAAGAAACTCAGATTCAAAATGAACACAGGTTTTCAAGCAATCAGGTGACAAGAAACTTAATATAAACAAGAGAAATCAAAGGAGAAAAACACTCCAAACCTTGAAAATAAGATTCAATCCTCAGTATGGTCACGAATTATGCTACGAGGAAAATCACTCTATGGCATGGGGTAAACCTAGATAGACAAAAATGATTGTAGAAATCAACTCTAATCTCGGGTATGATATATAAACAAATTTGCTAACATGACAAGATAAAGAGCCTACCTCGTCCAGACGTTTGATGAAGTCCACCGTTGAGCACTTGACTCAAAGAAATACACCTGCAACTTGTCCTCAACAACCAATATACACAAGCATATGGTGATAGTATATAAACTTAGCACATTCAATAGAATAATCCATCAATGTTGATAACAAATACGCCCATGGAATAACAATTCAAATATTTGCAAGACATTAATTGGACAAGAAAAGAGTATTTCTATTAAAATGTAATCAACAAAAGTGTATGAATGACAAACATTTGTGTCGGCACGTTTGGAACTAAGAAACTAAGTCCCTTCCAGCTGGGCCTCCACCACTTCAATCCTCCACCAAAGGCAAGATCCTATAAGAGAGACAATGAGGTTCTCCATCAAATATAGAAGAGCTTTAGGGATGAACAATGTGTTCAGAATTTAAAGGACAAAGGGATGTAGACTCAATATGAAGTGAATAATTTCTCCATATTAAATTTTCTCTCAAAGTTGAATTCTTCTCCTCTTTTCCACATCTTGGATATGGCCCATTTATAGCCTTCAAATGGAACTGAAGGGTTGAGTCAAAATGTTTCAAGTATATGGAAGGTCAAGGATCATGGGTCTCGTAATGTGACATGGAAACCTGACACCATTTTTTAATTTTGAGCACAGAACCTTATGTATGCGGGTTGTAATGGTGCAACATGTGTATATGCATGTTGCATAGTTGTTAGGGCACACATATGTGGAAAAATACAATTTTTATCTCAGGGAATTGCAAAAAGGGACTTCAAGTCTACATAGGGAAATGGAAAAAGGCCCTTTGAGCAAGTTTTCATATGGTTAGGAAAATATTGCTATAACACATGTCTTATTTCTCCCAAATGCCGAATTGGAGAACTCTTGCACAATACAACTTCGAATCTTCAGGGCTCCGTTATTTCAGCACTTCGGGAGTTATTTCTATATTACACCGTATTTCTCTTGAACGTCAAACTTGAGAACTCCCAGAGAAGCTATCTGAAGCTTCGTGCTTCGGAGGCTTTTACAACTTCGCACCTGAAAAATATCGAATGCCAAACTTCCGATGTCGAGGTCTTCTTATCACTATGCACTAGGGGTGCTACGTGTCAAAATATGGATATGACACATGGCCCAATCGATGAGTGAAACATGTCGAGTTCCTATTGGCACATAAGGTATGTAAAAGACACGAATCAAGTTAACGCGTGGCATGCATAAGTGGGTCCATGTCACCCTAGGTGACATCATGATGCCACATCACTCTGACACTCCAAGACTTCGATACTCCAAGCTTCGGAGGATATTACAACACAACACTTCAATTCCTCCAAATTTTGTACTGAAAAACCCCCGAAGGTTTCAAGAATCAATGTTCCATTCTCCTGGTTGAGATCAACGGTCGATAGGAGCTCTAGGACTATGAGATTTGAAATATTTAATAACACAACACAACACTTCCCCTGAATGTCGAATTGGTGAACTCCCTGAACCACCTCTCTCCAAAGCTTTTAATACTTTGACGCTTTGGAGCTTCAGGCTTCAGAAGACTTCACACTATAACACTTCAAAACACCCGAATGTTGAACTTTCAAACATACGTTGTCTGGAGCTTTGGGTCTCCAGAGCTTTAGAACTCCAGGATTCAGATCTTTCTTCTTCTTCTTACATCACAAATCCTAAACGCCAAATGCCTGGACTCCCAAACAGGCATTCTCCAGAGCTTCGGTGCTTTGGGATTCAAGAGACTTCTCCACTCTACACCACAAATAACCCGCATGTCGAATTATGGAATACTTGCCAATCTGTAGACACATGTCCATAAACACGAATGGTCTAGATTGGCTCGAGACTTCAAAACTTCAGGGAAAAATCCACTCCCCACAACCACAACCCAATTCTTCCAGAGTGTCCAATTGTCGAACCACTTCAAAATCCAAGGACCCTCCTTCTCTCATATATCTACGATTGAGATTTGCTTCGGGACTCGAGGGCTTCGGAGATTTTTCCTCCTTTTTTCAAAGACTTGAAAATTGTCGAAGCAATGGAATCTGAAGGACTTGAGGGGTTAGCAACCACACAACCTCCCAAGATCTTAATGTTGTGAGGGATTTTTCTTCTCCCGAACAAATCCTACAACCATTGTGGTTTCCCGAACTAATACACCTCCTGATTTTTTTAACATAGTTAAGGTGTTCTCTCATCTTTGTCTTGGCACTCATGAATGCTATAAAACTTGAAATATGTCCATTTAGAAAATGATTCTTTGTGAAAAAAATTCTTAAATTTCCACTTGCATGGCCCATCCAGGCCCAGTGTTTAAAACTGGGGCTCTAATACCAAGTTGTATCATCCCTGGTCTTAGGTCATTGGGCTATGCCATATAAAAATATCACTCCCACTACATACATTTAGATAAATTTAAATAGACAGAAATATTCTGAAACTACACAGCTTCATGCGGAAATTCATAGTAAATATATACATGCAACTTACACAGGAAAAACCCTTAAACATAAAAGCATGTATAAATACACAACATGTAATTCACACACAATTGATACTTATATTTTCTAGAAGACCACCAATTGCATGTAGACCTTCCACGAACCTCCCAGCCTTAGACCACGTTGCTCAAAGTTCTCAACAGTGGGTAACCCTTGAGCTTGGACTAAACTCCACCTAGGTAATGGGATTCCTATCTAGGCTGAGGTTACACAATCAACAAGAAGGAGTTCATTACAGGTGCCAACTCAAGATAACATCCTACAACCTCTCATTCCCCACATGTCTATCCCATCCTAAGAAGTGTGACCCTTCTCTGCTCAATGGTCCTTCGCCTGTCCCACTTCCCTTCCAGGGATTTAGCAATAGGCTAGACAAGAAGTCTCAGAGCTCTGTAGTTGTAGTTGGGCTCCCTCAGGAAATTAATTCCTCAACAATTCTCTCACCTAGAGAGAGCTACTCATAGGTTTGACAACCTGCCTCTTCAATCCAATGGGTATGACAACCCGCTTCTTCGATCCAATGCTCTAGTCAACTAGGAACATGCTCAGGTGTAGGAAACAACAGAAAAAATTGTATCAAACAAGTGATGGCAGCAACAAAAACTCATTTAAGGAACATTACTGGATCGAGTGTGGTACATTATTGACTTGGGTATAGTACGGGTACGTTGCCCGTGATAGGAAGGTACCGCGTACGAATTCTGGGTTGTAGAGTTTGAACGATGGAGTCGTTGTTCTGGACGAGGTGAAACAATGGCACACTGGTAAAATCGTGAAATGTGAGGGTGACTGGGGAGAATGGTTAAGCGAGTCCAAAATGGACTAATTTCACTACATTTATTTACATGCGCCCATGATGACACATGGCCCTCCAAGAGCTCATTTCCCCCCACTTGTATTTTCCTTTCTCTTTCTCATATGAACTTAGGATATCATAAGATTTGTCCATGCCTTAGTCTCTCAGAATAATATTATAATATTCCCTTAGAGATAATCCCTCTAGCTTAGCCCCTTTCTTAGGATCTTAGCCTCCCCCCTTTCCCTTCCTAATGGATTTTATTCCCCCATACTCATTTATCGTGGTCGGTATACATGCAAGGATGTGTTATATTAATGATATGAGTGTTTGCATATACAAAAATAGGCTCACTGGCCTTTAGCATCTAGTCTCTTGGGCCTAATCATCACATAAGCATTCTTGCTTATAATAAACCTGACTCACCAGCCTATAACACATATTTACATTTATAACTCGGGCTCAATCTTGGGGTGTTAAAAAATAAGTATTCCAGGGAGATTAGTTCAAAGGATCTTATCAGAATGGATGGAAATTGACTAGGTTCCCTTATTTGGAATATGACATGGAATAACAAATCTCTTGTTCAAAATAATAGTTTATAGTAAATCTAAGATGGATGGTCAGTCTTTTTTTGGGAAGATTCATGGAAGCAGCTTATGAAGCTTCAAGACAACCTAAACTACATGATCCTTAAAGAAATACTCAAAGTAGGTCAAGAGAGAAAGGTTCATAACTACTAGAACCCCAACCCTAATTCATCTGATTGATAGATTTGTTCCATTTTTCCTGATCACATTCCTCTCCGAGACCATGACATGTTCTCCTCCTTAAAATTGAAGCTTCTCAATTGTAAAATCAAATTCTCAACCAAATCGAACAATCTCAGATGGGGCTATAGACTAGAAGGTAATTTCAATATGAAAGAAGAATATTGTTTGGATATCAATCATTCTTTAGTCCCCACGAATGACATTTGGACTAAAATATGCAAAGACAAATTTTGGCGAGAAGTTTCTACCTTCCTTTTGCTAACTTCCCACAGGAAAATTCTGACATGGGATCAATTTCTCCACCGATGTTATAAGGCCCTTGTATCTATGTCATGTGCAAGTAGGGAGGGGAGTCATTATATCAACTCTTTAACTCCTACCCTTCCATTACAACCCTTTGGGATCAAGGGGCCAATCTTTTACAACAAACATACTACAATTCAAACAGTGTCAGTCTCACCATATCTTCTCTGCATACTTAGGTATTTCAGAATCCAATTCTTAATTGAATATGGCAACTTTTCCCACATTGTGTCCTTTGGAGAAATTGGAAGGAAATAAACCATCCCATTTTCAAAAACAAAGAACATTATGCCCCTTCAACTTGGATAAGAATTCAAAAAAATATCCTTGAAACGATCTAGTCTTCTCACTGGATTGAGGAGGACCTCAAGTGAAACAATATGGAGAATATCATCCTTTCCAATTAAGACTTCAACCCCTCTTCAACCATCAAAATATCCCTCGATTCTCCAAAAGTTTCTACCCCCTGTCTTGGTCTCCTCCTCGTCAATACGTTGTCAAGCTCAATTTTGATGGAGCTTTAAAGAGAAACCCATTCCCAACTGACTATGCTGGATTTTTCAGGGATGCATATGGACGTATCCTCAATATCTATGCAGGTAAAATAAGAATCACCCCCAATAACGCAACAAAACTGCGGTCTCTTCTTTGTGGTTTGAAGACTTCCAAATCTTAGAACTACTCCAAATTCATCACCAAAGGGGATTCCTATATCATCATCAACATGCTCATCAGATTCCAGAATGGATCCTCCCCAAGAAAAGTCTCATGAAATTGGACATTATAAGCATACCTAGACCTTCTTTAATCTATCATTCAAGAAATACCTTCTCTCATACCTTCCCATGTCCAGAAGGATGTTAATAAAGTTGTTGATTATCTAGCCAATAAATGAACCTCCAATCCCAACATCCTGGTAGACACGAGTTGGATTGCCCTCTCAAACCAATCTTTGAGGCTCCACTATCAAAACCTTGTCAACTTTAGTGACAACTCTCCTAATTGTGTGTCGGTTAGAAATAATCAAGGTGGTGAAACTATACATACATCATCATCTTGATTTCTTGGATTTATTTCTTTTGTTCAAGCTTGTCCTTCTATTTTATTTGGTCTCACAACTATCGTTCTTGCTATCTATATGTGTCCAGTTTTAGTCCTCTTAGAAGATTTTCTTTTACTTTCTTTTTTGTATCTCAAAAACTCTATCAGTTCATTTAGTAGATTGTCTTGGTTTCCATATGGGTAGGCTAGCAAACTATTTGAAACTCAGAACTCATGGACAATAGTAGATTGGCTTTTTCCTTCCTGCTCATGACTAAATCTATATACATTTTGTCCATATTTTAGTAGAACTTATTTTTCTTACCTGCAAAAAAAAAAAAAGGTGGAGGATTAAATCACTTTCTCTTAAAATATGTTGACATTAAATATCAATTTTAAAATATTTTTAACACCACCCATCTTTATAACATAATTTACCAAATTTATAAAATTTTAAGATAGCTTCTTTCCAATGTTTTCAAACATAAAAAAATATATATAAATCAATCATTATCACCATCATAATACTAATAAATGATCCATTTTAAATCTAATTTTTAATACTATTAAAGTTAACTTTAACATTTTTTTTTCTTCCACCACTTAAGCAATCAATATGAGAATAAATATGATGATGATGATGGTTAACGTCCGTTGAGATCAAATTTGGCATATCAAACCTTAATAAAGGTAACATAATTACTTGGATTTCTTTGTAATTCTATTTATGTGTTACAAAAACTTTAAGAGAAGAGTTCCTAGATCACCATGGTTATGATGAATGAAAAGGTTGGAAAGGTGAGTATTGTAAAAAATATTTTGAAATTGTGATTTAATGTGGGTGTATGTAGGACAATCTAAGAGAAAGTATTTTTCATCCCTCGTAGTGTCACAAAGATGAAAATTTTTTTCGACCCATGACATTTTAGGAATTTTCCAACCCCCTTTTTCACTATCGATCTTGTGAGAGTTTGTCCTTATTTTGGAAATATTGATTTTCTTCTTTACACTAGTCAAAACATAGAGATACTTTTGATTTTTTAGATTAGGATTGATCACCTCCTTATAGTATTTTAATTTTCTTTTATCCTCTAATTCTTTTTCGCTCCACAATTTCTCCATAAATTTCGATTAATATTATGTTTAATATTATCATTATTGTACTAAGTGATATCTTCCTTTATACCCTAATGATTTGGTCAACGGTGCTACAAGTGATTTTGATTGGATTTTAGCCTCTTGTATTCTATGTTGTTTACCTTGGTTTGGTACATTATGTACCTAGTCATAGCTTTGCTTTCAATAGGGGAAAGACTTGCTTTTTTGGGGAGGATAGGATAATTTTTTTTTTTAATTAAGAATAAATTATAGTTCAATAAATATGTATTAAGTTTATTTTATGAGTATGGAAAATCAATTTTGATAAAGAAAATGGTTTTAAGTGTTCTATGATTTTGAACTTTTATGTTTGTCATCAGGTAAATGTTAATGAATCTTCTTGAAATTGCAATTTCGGAATTTTGGAAACATGGTTTTTAATGCAAAACTAAAATATCTCAAATACCCCTATCACATTTTCATTATACAATGTTAATCATCAATGTATGCAAGTCTATCAATTCAAAATGATTTTGATAATATTTAAAAAAAAAAATGACAATTTCTCTTCTTATTATTTTGAATGATTGGAAAAAACCAAATTCATAAAATATTTAGATTAGAACATTCCCTAACATAAAACAAAACCATCAAAAATCTAAATCTAAATGTAAATCCTAAAATAAAAAACTCCTTAAGAGAGATTGATATAAAGATACTAGGTTTGATTAAATTAATGGAGAAAAAATGAAAAGGTTATTTTACCTATTATTTATATCATTAAAGATATTAACACATCTAAATTCATAAAGAAATTATGATGTCATTAAGAAATAGATTATAAGAGAAAATTAAGATATTATAAAAAAACACATTAACTTCAATTTAAAATATTTAAAAATGTATTCTTGTGATAACTAGCATAAAAATGACCATTCCTAAAATAAGAACCAACTCACCAAAGCTTTATGATGAAATGTGCATTCAACAATTTGTAAAAGGTTGTAAGATAAAACAGTTTGTCATCTTTGTGATATTAAGCTAGACGATTAAATCACTTTCTCCTAAAATGTAAAGTATATGCCCACATTAAATCTCAATTTCAAAATATTTATAATACTTTATAACACAACTTATCAAAATTATGAAATTTTAAGATAACTTATTTCCAATCTTTTCAAACATAAAGACAAAATTATAAATCAAACATTATCATCATAAAAATAAAAAGTACAAATGATCCATTTTAACTAATACTAAAAATCAACTTTTAACATATTTTTCTTCCAACACTTCAGTCATCACAATCAAAATAAATATGACAACTATGATAATGATGGTTAACATAGACCAAATTTGATATGGTAACAAATATTTTGATATGGTAACAAAGTTAGTTATAAGAGAGGCAATTTTGATATTTTAACAAAATTTGGTATGGTAACAACCTTAGTCAAAAGAGAGGCAATTTTGATATTTTAAATTAGGTTTGATTAACTTCTTATAGTATCTTCATTTTCTCTTATCCTCTAATTATTTATGGCACCAAAAATTTTCCTTAAATTTAGATGCAATAATATGTTTAATATTATTGTTATTCTTTAGAGTGAGCTCTTCCTTTATACCCCAATAATTTAGTCAAGACTTGGCATCTTTATGTCAATCTTGTTTGAGCAACATGTGATTTTGACCATAGTTTAAAGTAATCTTAGGAATCCTCTTGTCTTCTTTGTTGTTTATCTTGGTCTTGTACATTAAATACATAATCATAACCTTGATCTTTCATGGAGAAAGACTAACTTTAATGAAGAAGATAGGATAAATTTCTTAAAGATAAAGAATAATATAATTTAATAAATAATTATTAAATTTATTTAATAAGTATGGAAAGGCAATTCTGATAAAAAAAAAATCTTTGATGGAAAAGACTAACTTTTATGGGGAGAATAAAATAAATTTCTTAAAAATAAAAAATAAAATTTATAATTTAATAAATATGTATTAAGTTTATTTAACTAGTATGAAAAAACAATTTTGATAAAGAAAAATGTGATGATTTTAAACTTTTCTGTTTCTCATAAAAATGTCAATAAATCTTTCTTAAAATTGTAATTTTGGAATTTTGAAATCATAACATTTAATAAAAAGGTAAGTAATTGTATAGTAACTTTGATTATACAATGTTAATAATACATATATGCAAATTTATTAATCCAAAATGATGTAAGAATTTAATAAAAAAATTGTCAATTTCTTTCCTTTGAGCGGAAAAAATCAAATCAAATAAAATATTTAGACAACAACCTCCCTTCACATAACATAGGCATCAAATTTTAAACCTATATACTCGTTAAACCTGCATCCTGATCCTGAAATAAGATGATCCAAAACGTATGCAAGAAGTAACAAATGCCACTCGAACACATTTCACCCAGAGCTGTCTGAGAACCACACTCTATCCATGAACTCATCAATATTGTGAAATTGAAACATGAATAACCACCAGTCTGGTAAAGGAAAAAGTTGAAGCTTTTTGAAATTGAAAAGCATTAAATAATATCCTTCGCTAAACATATGGCAGTTATCCTGTGAAGAAAACATTACAAGTAATAAGCAAATATTTGGCTTCAATGGGAAAGCACGTTTATTTAATAGCCCTAGCCGCCGTTGTTTATTTATTGCAGGGGAACGCTCTTCAGCACCACTGTTTCGACGGTGAGGCCTGGCCCGAACCCAAACAGAACTCCCACATCCAATCCCTCTCCTGTAGTCGAACATCCTTTTTCTCGAGAGGACTTCCTCATCTCGTCCAAGATAAAGTGCACGCA
>JZKD02S0844062.1:0-14319 GCA_000966675.3 Picea glauca | reverse complement strand
TGCTAAGTTTGTTTTGAATGCTTTGGAGAGTTGTACTCACAACCTAATCCAAAGTTCTAATCCTAGTCTAATGTTGGTGGAAGAATCTAAAAAGAAAAAGTTTCTAGATCAATTTTAATTAGCATTGATTTTAGTGGTTGTTCTTTACTCATAGGTGAATGAGAGTGTAACTAATGATATTATGACTCAAATCCCAAAGAAGAAAAAGAAAAATGATAAACAATCATTTCTTTCAATGAACTTCTATTTATGGGAAGGATAATTTTTTTCTTTCTTTCACTATCAAACACAAGAATGCAAAAATTTCATGCAATTGCTTTCAACAAGAATCCAATTCAATGCTAAATTATTCAGAAATTGTTTCTAATATCCAAAAACCAATCATGAAAAGGGATCTCTTTGTTTGAATATGAACATTAATTGATTTGATTCAATGCTTCTTATGTCAACAAGATTCCATTATTTGAAGTTTTAGACAATTGGAAGAAAGTATCATATATAAAAAAAAAGAACACTCTCACAACAATCTAATAAGAAGTAAAAACAAATCCAAATCCTTCAAAAATAAAGCCAAAATAAAAAAACTCACTCAAGAAATTTTCTTGGAAAGATACCAATATCAAAGACTAAAAAGGACAGTACAAAGATCTTTGGGCTTCCTTGCAACAACTTTCAAATGATCATATGAATGAGAAAGTATCGAAAATGAACTCAAATCCTCAAAGAGAAAGAGTGATTTAAAAATCAAGGAAATATATTTACAAATCCAAACAAATACCAACAAATCTTAGAAAGAAACATGTTTCAAGCTTTATAGAAGACACAATATGACAGAACAAGTCCTGAGAAAGAAGGACCCAAAAATCACACCCAACATAGGTATCCAACAATTTTTCAAAAGAGAGAAAAATCGACGCTCTAGTTGTATAAGCACCAGAGTGCTACAACACTCTCTAAAGCACTGCAGGGGAGAAATGATACTAAAATCAACGCTCTAGCTATAAAGGAAGAAGGGTGCGAGTTTCTGAGAATGAAAAAGAATCAACCCAGAAAACAAAAGATTAGGAAGGATTGATCATCAGTTTGTGTGATATGACTTCAGGACCGACAACACATGTATAATAGAGGAAAAATACAATGAGTAAGATCTAAATATGAGAAAAATCTAAGACAAGAACAAGGAAAGAAACCAAAACTGAAAGCTTCGATCCCTAGTGGAGTTGCCAATTTCTGTTGTAGGAAAATTCCCCAGCGGAAAGGTGAATGTCCTCTTGGATCCTAGACTCCTATGACCAAGACATATAAATTCTAACATTGAACACCAGAATTCCTTTAAATGTAGCTAAACTAGTCAAAGTAAAAAGAGGAAGAAAGCATGATGTACCTTTTTCTTAAGTTTGTCCTTGCTCAGTCTAGGATGAACTTGATATTCAAGCCCTTTAATGAGTTATGAAATTCAATAAACAACAAAGACAATGCATGTTTCCTGTTCTACCAAGATTAGTTTAAGCTAGATTTATCAAGAAGAGACAAGCCTATGAAAACATACACAAAATTGAAGGAAACATGTCAAGTATATATATTAATGAGAACATAACAAGGTACTTACAATTTGTAGATGTAGATGCAACAACCTCACCAAGTCCTCCTTGTCCAACCCCTTGCTCAAAAGAACTACAATCAAAATGAAAATACTTTTCACTGATATTCTCCCCCTTTTCACCATGATAATGCCTCCTTATATAGGCTTTGAGAGGCGCAACCACCTTAGCTATCTATGGAATAAGTTGAGGATATGACTCCATCAGTTGTGAGATTTCCCTTAGATTCAACCTATAACTTAGATTCAAGACAAACTAACTCAGATTCTTTCTAGATGTCCTTAGAGATAAGGGGGATTCCTCCGCAATATTCTCTCAACAGATCGACACTCCCTTAAATATGGAAACATAGTGCTATAACACTCCCTAATAAGTGGACAAGGAGTGCTAGCACTCCCTTCATGTGAGAAGGGGAGCACTAATCTCCAAAAATTCGTTTAAGATGATCATTATTCAAGAAAAAATGTTTGTAAGATTTTCAAAATGATATGTTTTCCTCTTCTAATAAATCTTAGAGGGTGTATCAAGTGTTCTTATGATGTTTTCCTCAATTCGACACATGCGGGACAAAAATATGATGTTTGCGACACTTGCGACAAAAGTGCAACACTTGCGACACTTAGGACAATGACAATGGGACATTATTGAGGTGATGAATTTTGACGTGTAACAGTCCATCTCTTTGTTTCCTTGGAGCTCTGCAGTCTTTCTTCAGATGTCCTTTCTTCCCACAATTCTAGCACTCTATCTTTCCAAATATGGATTTGGATCTGCCCTTCCTAGAATTCCCGCAGTTCCCTGAGCCCTTTCCTCTATCCTTTTGTCTTCCCTTGTCCTCCATGTTTCACGCATTACCTAATGTCTCACCTGTGCTTTTCCATCACATTTCCTGACTAAGGATAACACCAACATCATCATCAAATTTTAAAGTGTTTGAACCAGAGACAAAGTTACTTACAACCATGACCAAGCCGTTCCAACTTTCTAGCAATGAGCACAAGATTAGAAGAGCCATGAACTCATCATCAAAGTCCACTTTTACAGAATTTAGTTTATTAGTAAACATATTAAATTCATTTAAACTATTTTCAATAGACCCACCTTTGGACATGTTCATATTAAATAATCTTTTCATTAGAAATACCTTATTTGACGCTGAGGGTTTTTCATACAGTTTAGCAAATGTGTCCATTAGCTCTGTCATTGTATTTTCTTTCAAAATATTGAAAGCCACCGACGCTACCATGCTCAGTCGTATCGTTCCTAGTGCCTTTCTGTCAATAAAATCCCATTCTTTGTCCTTCATGGCCATCGACTTCTTTGCTATTCTACCCAATGGTAGGAATATATTCTTTTGGTATAAATAATCTTCCATCTGCATCTTCCATAACTGGTAGTTTTGGTTGTTAAATTTCTTGACCCTAAACTTTCCATCTTCCGCCATTTCTCCCACTCGAACTAGGAAACCTCTTTTCATGCGAGTTACCTTTCACTCTGATACCAGTTGTTAGAAAAATAAGATCACATAGCAATAAACTAAAACACATGCGGAAATAAAACACAGAAGATACACAATACAATATAGACACAAATATATGTGGTTCATCCAGTGTGGGCTACGTCCACCAGAGAAATTTCTAGGTCCTTCCTTTATTATTATCCATCAAATGAAGGGATACAACCTACAACACACCCNTCTCCAAAAATTCGTTTAAGATGATCATTATTCAAGAAAAAATGTTTGTGATATTTTCAAAATGATATGTTTTCCTCTTCTAATAAATCTTAGAGGGTGTATCAAGTGTTCTTATGATGTTGTCTACAATGTGACACATGCAGGACAAAAATATGATGTTTGCAACACTTGCGACACTTATGACAATGACAATGGGACATTATTGAAGTGAGGAATTTTGACGTGTAACAGTCCATCTCTTTGTTTCCTTGGAGCTCTGCAGTCTTTCTTCAGATGTCCTTTATTCCCACAATTCCAGCACTCTATCTTTCCAAATATGGATTTGGATCTGCCCTTTCTAGAATTCCCGCAGTTCCCTCAGCCCTTTCCTCTATCCTTTTGTCTTTCCCTGTCCTCCATGTTTCACGCATTACCTAATGTCTCACCTGTGCTTTTCCGTCACATTTCCTAACTAAGGATAACACCAACAACATCATCAAATTTTAATGTGTTTGAACCAAAGACAAAGTTACTTACAACCATGACCAAGCCGTTCCAACTTTCTGGCAATGAGCACAAGATTAGAAGATCCATGAACTCATCATCAAAGTCCACTTTTACAAAATTTAGTTTATTAGTAACCATATTAAATTCATTTAAATGATATGCAATAGACCTACCTTCTGAAATGTTCATATTAAATAATCTCTTCATTAGAAATACCTTATTTGACGCCGAGGGTTTTTCATATAGTTTAGCCAATGTGTCCATCATCTCTGTCATTATCTTTTCTTTCAAAATATTGAAATCCATCGACGTTGCCATGCTCAGTTGTATTATTCCTAGTGCCTTTCTGTCAATAAAATCCCATTCTTTTTCCTTCATGGCCATCAACTTCTTTTCTATTCCACCCAATGGTAGGAATATATACTTATGGTATAAATAATCTTCCATCTGCATCTTCCATAACTGGTAGTTTTGGCCGTTAAATTTCTTGACCCTAAACTTTCCATCTTCCACCATTTCTCCCACTCGAACCAGGAACCCTCTTTTCATGCAAGTTACCTTTCACTCTAATACCAGTTGTTAGAAAAACAAGATCACATAGCAATAAACTAAAACAAATGTGGAAATAAAACACAGAAGATACACAATACAATATAGACACAAATATGCGTGGTTCATCTAGTGTGGGCTATGTCCACCAGAGAAATTTCTAGGTCCTTGCTTTATTATTATCCATCAAATGAAGGGATACAACCTACAACACACCCATTGTAACTTCATCTTCTTTATCTCATAGTCTCCTCACTCAAAATACAATATTCACAATGATACATAGCCGCAATACATTTCCCTCATAAAAGAGGGTTTCCTTCTAGGGAAAAAAACCCTAACATAACTTCTACCGTTAGATCTGCGAACTTATAATGAACGGTCCAGATTTACAATGAAATTACAATATACATTTACAAGGTAATTTTTCCTTCGAGTTCTTCACCCCCGAACCCCCATCAGGGAACGTTGTCCCTAAAACCTCCACCAGGGGATCGCTTTCTCTCGTACCTCACAGAGGGGGTAACCCCCCTCTTCACTCCCCCGCACGGAGGAGTGTACATTCTTCTAGGGTGTAAAGTCTTCATGGGGTATAAACATGGTTGAAGACAAAGACCTCTGAATCAGGAATATAATCAGGCTCCAAAACCAACAATGTCAGCCCTCAAAGTTCTACAGAACTGTCCAAGTCAACGTAGAACCCTGTTGTTATCCATTGGAGCTATGGATATGGAGGGGTTGAATTTTATCATGTTCAATCTGGATTACTTTAAGGAGAGGATTTCCCACCACTTAGCTTTCCAAATTCAAGTTTTGGTTGGTGGAAAGAACACCCATCATATTGTCTTAGATGAGGGAGTCTCCACCCGTGTCATGTCTTTGCCTTGTTGGAGAGAATTAGGTTCTCCTAAACTTACCTCGTCTCCCACCACCTTGAAAGTGTTTGATGGACGTGGTTTCCAACCTCAAGGAATCTTTCAATATTTCCCTGTGACATTGAAGGGTAAGACTGTTTTGGTCGATATTGAAGTAGTTCACACACCTGTGTATTACAATTTTTTACTTGGTTGTAGTTGTTTCTACACGATGAATGTCGTCGCATCTATGGTGTTTCGTGTCTTACGATTTCTCCATTAAGGAAAAATTATCACTGTTGACCAACTAGACTATTGATCCAGGTGGATATTCGTGGCCACCCACCTATTCCAAATTCCAACTGGCTCATGTTGATTGTTTTTAGTTCAACACATTTCTTTGTAATGGGGACATTTCTTTGTAATTGTGGGTTCTTCACTCACAGGGTTGTCTTGAATCCCTACACAACATCTAGGTGGATATTGGTGGTCTCCCACCTATTCAAACTGGATTATTCTGGAATTTTTCATGTCAATACATCTTTCTATACTTCTAGGGATGTTTTGGGCCTCTAAATAGTGTTTTCTTGGCTTTCCATAGTCAAACTATAGACAAGGTCAATGTCTGATGATATGATGCATATATCTCAAAAATACCTTTCCAAAAAGCTATCATGCACCTAAAACGAAGATCGTATGCAAAAGTTACGACCTGGGGAAGTTAATGTACTAACTTACCCCAATGGGGCCCACATGACTTTTGGCGCTTCATCTCCTAGGGTTAGGTTTTTGGATGTCTAGGGTTTTGGCATTCATTTTTATCATAATAAGGCCTTCAAAGCTTCATTATAATCATCTTCTTGTGAAGGAGCATAGCCATCACATCTCTTCTCAGAGATAAAGCTACCACCATTCTAGCGAGGCTTGCACTTTGTATTTTTACAGTCTCTGTACAATTCTTTCATTAATAGAAATCATGTATTGATGTATTTCTCTGTTTCTAGAAATTTTTATGCATATTTCATTGTAATATCTCTTCTTTCATTTCATTTCAAAAATAATCCAGATCAACTATATAACTCCATATCTCCACAATGCTATGATGAACGATGTCCCTTTTCTAGGACAATCTAGTCTTGAGAGTGTCAGAGTAGGTCTCCTTAAGGATTCCTTACTCATGGGGGTTTTTCCTTTACCTTCTCCTGCCACCCCATAGGTTTCCAGGTTAAATATGATTTCGACTCGGGTGTGACAATACCTTAGATAGTATAATCCTTTGGTGGTACCTGGTCTCGATAAGCATAGTTCATTGTCTTTGTCAAGCTCACTAAAACATGAAATAGACCCCCATCCATTCCAATCGAGTTTCATTATGGGTTGTGTCCTTGAACCTTATTTTCCTCCACCTTGTGAAAATTTTCCCATTAGNAGTTGCCAATTTCTGTTGTAGGAAAATTCCCCAGCGGAAAGGTGAATGTCCTCTTGGATCCTAGACTCCTATGACCAAGACATATAAATTCTAACATTGAACACCAGAATTCCTTTAAATGTAGCTAAACTAGTCAAAGTAAAAAGAGGAAGAAAGCATGATGTACCTTTTTCTTAAGTTTGTCCTTGCTCAGTCTAGGATGAACTTGATATTCAAGCCCTTTAATGAGTTATGAAATTCAATAAACAACAAAGACAATGCATGTTTCCTGTTCTACCAAGATTAGTTTAAGCTAGATTTATCAAGAAGAGACAAGCCTATGAAAACATACACAAAATTGAAGGAAACATGTCAAGTATATATATTAATGAGAACATAACAAGGTACTTACAATTTGTAGATGTAGATGCAACAACCTCACCAAGTCCTCCTTGTCCAACCCCTTGCTCAAAAGAACTACAATCAAAATGAAAATACTTTTCACTGATATTCTCCCCCTTTTCACCATGATAATGCCTCCTTATATAGGCTTTGAGAGGCGCAACCACCTTAGCTATCTATGGAATAAGTTGAGGATATGACTCCATCAGTTGTGAGATTTCCCTTAGATTCAACCTATAACTTAGATTCAAGACAAACTAACTCAGATTCTTTCTAGATGTCCTTAGAGATAAGGGGGATTCCTCCGCAATATTCTCTCAACAGATCGACACTCCCTTAAATATGGAAACATAGTGCTATAACACTCCCTAATAAGTGGACAAGGAGTGCTAGCACTCCCTTCATGTGAGAAGGGGAGCACTAATCTCCAAAAATTCGTTTAAGATGATCATTATTCAAGAAAAAATGTTTGTAAGATTTTCAAAATGATATGTTTTCCTCTTCTAATAAATCTTAGAGGGTGTATCAAGTGTTCTTATGATGTTTTCCTCAATTCGACACATGCGGGACAAAAATATGATGTTTGCGACACTTGCGACAAAAGTGCAACACTTGCGACACTTAGGACAATGACAATGGGACATTATTGAGGTGATGAATTTTGACGTGTAACAGTCCATCTCTTTGTTTCCTTGGAGCTCTGCAGTCTTTCTTCAGATGTCCTTTCTTCCCACAATTCTAGCACTCTATCTTTCCAAATATGGATTTGGATCTGCCCTTCCTAGAATTCCCGCAGTTCCCTGAGCCCTTTCCTCTATCCTTTTGTCTTCCCTTGTCCTCCATGTTTCACGCATTACCTAATGTCTCACCTGTGCTTTTCCATCACATTTCCTGACTAAGGATAACACCAACATCATCATCAAATTTTAAAGTGTTTGAACCAGAGACAAAGTTACTTACAACCATGACCAAGCCGTTCCAACTTTCTAGCAATGAGCACAAGATTAGAAGAGCCATGAACTCATCATCAAAGTCCACTTTTACAGAATTTAGTTTATTAGTAAACATATTAAATTCATTTAAACTATTTTCAATAGACCCACCTTTGGACATGTTCATATTAAATAATCTTTTCATTAGAAATACCTTATTTGACGCTGAGGGTTTTTCATACAGTTTAGCAAATGTGTCCATTAGCTCTGTCATTGTATTTTCTTTCAAAATATTGAAAGCCACCGACGCTACCATGCTCAGTCGTATCGTTCCTAGTGCCTTTCTGTCAATAAAATCCCATTCTTTGTCCTTCATGGCCATCGACTTCTTTGCTATTCTACCCAATGGTAGGAATATATTCTTTTGGTATAAATAATCTTCCATCTGCATCTTCCATAACTGGTAGTTTTGGTTGTTAAATTTCTTGACCCTAAACTTTCCATCTTCCGCCATTTCTCCCACTCGAACTAGGAAACCTCTTTTCATGCGAGTTACCTTTCACTCTGATACCAGTTGTTAGAAAAATAAGATCACATAGCAATAAACTAAAACACATGCGGAAATAAAACACAGAAGATACACAATACAATATAGACACAAATATATGTGGTTCATCCAGTGTGGGCTACGTCCACCAGAGAAATTTCTAGGTCCTTCCTTTATTATTATCCATCAAATGAAGGGATACAACCTACAACACACCCGCTATAACTTCCTATTCTTTCTCTCACAGTCTCCTCACTCAGAATACAATATTCATAATGATACATAGTTGCAATACATTTCCCTCATAAAAGAGGGTTTCCTTCTAGGGAAAAAAATCCTAACATAACTTCTACCGTCAGATCTGCGAACTTATAATGAACGGTCCAGATTTACAATGAAATTACAATATACATTTACAAGGCAATTTTCCTTCGGGTGCTTCACCCCCGAACCCCCATCAGGGAACGTTGTCCCTAAAACCCTCGCCAGTGGATTGCTTTCTCCTGTACCTCACAGAGGGGGTAACCCCCCTCTTCACTCCCCCGTGCAGAGGAGTGTACATTCTTCTAGGGTGTAAAGTCTTCATGGGGTATAAACACGGCTGAAGACAAAGACCTCTGAATCATGAATATAATCAGGCTCCACAACCAACAATGTCAGCCCTCGAAGTTCTACAGAACTGTCCAAGTCAACGTAGAACCCTATTGTTATCCATTGGAGCTATGGATATGGAGGGGTCGAATTTGATCATGTTCAATCTAGATTACTTTAACGAGAGGATTTCCCACCACTTAGCTTTCCAAATTCAAGTTTTGGTTTGTGGAAAGAACACCCATCATATTGTCTTAGATGAGGGAGTCTCCACCCGTGTCATGTCTTTGCCTTGTTGGAGAGCCTTAGGTTCTCCTAAACTTACCTCATCTCCCACCACCTTGAAAGTTTTTGATGGACGTGGTTTCCAACCTCAAGGAATCTTCCAATATTTCCCTGTGACATTGAAGGGTAAGACTGTTTTGGTCGATATTGAAGTAGTTCACGCACCTGTGTATTACAATTTTTTACTTGGTCGTAGTTGTTTCTACATGATGAATGTCGTCGCATCTATGGTGTTTCATGTCTTACAATTTCTCCATCAAGGAAAAATTATCACTGTTGACCAACTAGACTATTGATCCATGTGGATATTCGTGGCCACCCACCTGTTCCAAATTCCAACTGGCTCATGTTGATTGTTTTTAGTTCAACATGTTTCTTTGTAATGGGGACATTTCTTTGTAATTGTGGGTTCTGCACTCACATGGTTGTCCTGAATCCCTACACAACAGCTGGGTGGATATTGGTGGTCTCCCACCTATTCAAACTGGATTATTCTGGAAGTTTTCATGTCAATACATCTTTCTGTACTTCTAGGGATGTTTTGGGCCTCTAAATAGTGTTTTTTTGGCTTTTCATAGTCAAATTGTAGACAAGGTCAACGTCTGATGATATGATGTGTATATCTCGAAAATACCTTTCCAAAAAGCTATCATGCACCTAAAACAGAGATCGTATGCAAAAGTTACGACTTGGGGAAGTTAATGTACTAACTTACCCCAACGGGGCCCACATGACTTTTGGCGCTTCATCTCCTAGGGTTAGGTTTTTGGATGTCTAGGGTTTTGGCATTCATTTTTATCATAATAAGGCCTTCAAAGCTTCATTATAATCATATTCTTGTGAAGGAGCATAGCCGTCACATCTCTTCTCAGAGATAAAGCTACCACCATTCTAGCGAGGCTTGCACTTTGTATTTTTACAGTCTCTGTACAATTCTTTCATTAATAGAAATCATGTATTGATGTATTTCTTTATTTTTGGTAATTTTTATGCATATTTCATTTTAATATATCTTCTTTCATTTCATTTCAAAAATAATCCAAATCAACTATATAACTCCAGATCTCCACCATGCTATGATGAACGATGTCCCTTTTCTAGGACAATATAGTCTTGAGAGTGTCAGAGTAGGTCTCCTTAAGGATTCCTTACTCATGGGGGTTTTTCCTTTACCTTCTCCTGCCACCCCATAGGTTTCCGTGTTAAATATGATTTCAACTCAGATGCGACAATACCTCAGATAGTATAATCCTTTGGTGGTACCTGGTCTTGATAAGCATAGTTCATTGTCTTTGTCAAGCTCACTAAAACATGAAATAGATCCCCATCCATTCCAACTGAGTTTCATTATGGGTTGTGTCCTTGAACCTTATTTTCCTCCACCTTGTGAAAATTTTCCCATTAGTAACCATATGCCTAAATGAGGAAAGAAGAAAATTCATCAAAGGAAACAATGCTTGGGGGCAGGTCTCCAACCTGTGGGAATCAAGTTAGAGAAAAACCACTAGATTTTTTCATGCAAGCTGGCGGAAAACACCTCTAGAGAGACACGCTACTAGGAGTGATCCTTGTTTGAGGGTCATTCCCATCATAACATAATAGTCTTTTCTAGAACGAGTTTAGTGTTTCTTCTTTCTCATGCTTGTAAATACATGAGAATAAGTTACCGAGCTCAGTCTTTGTTCTTTCTCATGCTTGTTAATACATGAGAATAGGTTACCGAGTATAATTTTATCTATTTTTCGAATTGGTAAAAGCTATACGAAAAATGAACCTTTTGGAGTCACCTTTAATCTCTTTTCAAACTCTCTAAACATGAAAATATTTCTGAGCGATATTGTTTTCTTTCATGCTCGTTAAAGTGAATTAGAAATCACGTCTATTGAGTGGTCGCTTATCTATTTTTTGGTCTCATCGGACTATTTACGAAAAATGAATACTTTAGTAAGGAATGATTAGAAGATTTCTCCTAGGTATCATTTTATACTTTTTCGAACCATGGAGACTAACTTGAAAAATTATACTGTGGATTTTTCTTTATCGAATATTTTCAGACTCTCGAAACATGAAAAGACTATTGAGTTTTCTTTCCTTGGACTTGTAAAATCTACATAAGGAAGGACCCATATGGGACTGAACCCTTCCTTCTTAAGGTTCATTAAACATGTGAAGATGGGACTCATCAAAGATGAGTTAACTGAGCATTTTTTATCCTCCTCGAGCTCGCTAAAAAAAAAGAGGTACTTGCCTATCTGGGTGGGGGAAAAATTTGAGAAGTGGGTCAAGCCTTTTATCATTATGGTAGCTTGATGTTGCCCTTGGACATGGCACTTGTTTGAATTCTGTGTGTCGTAATACTCATTTGAATCCTTCAGAAGAGAACCCTTGGTTTTTGTCTCAATCCATGCATCGTCATACTCTTTCGACTCCTTCAAATAGATCCATTGGTTGTCATCACATCATCATACTTGGTATTCATGCTTTGTTGAGTCAATGCTGCCAATTTATTCATTGTGTCGCCATATGTTCAAGGGAAGTCAACCTCTGCATTTTCACCGCTACGTCAGTTCACCATTATTTGATCCATCACTATTTATCACTTTCCTTATTCGTTTCATGTCGATGATGGGGGATACATCACAACCCTCCTTAGACAAGTCTATTTCGATCGACATCAGCACATTATCCGAGAATTAGACTTAGAAACCAATCAATACCTTGGATCCTGCATGCCTCAATGACAAGTTTCTTCACTTTTGACAATGGTTTTACATCATTGACCCATGATCGATTGATTCCACGAGTGTTTGAATTCAGATCATATATTCACATTCGATGGAATGTACTCAAAGTACCATGGGAATCATTGTCATCATTGGTGATTTCCCTTGCACTTGTTAACAGTTTACATCATTGACTGATAATCAAGTGGTTTATACNGATCTTGTTTTCTTTCATGCTCGTTAAAGTGAATTAGAAATCACGTCTATTGAGTGGTCGCTTATCTATTTTTTGGTCTCATCGGACTATTTACGAAAAATGAATACTTTAGTAAAGAATGATTAGAATATTTCTCCTAGGTATCATTTTATACTTTTTCGAACCATGGAGACTAACTTGAAAAATTCTACTGTGGATTTTTCTTTATCGAATATTTTTAGACTCTCGAAACATGAAAAGACGATCGAGTTTTCTTTCCTTGGACTTGTAAAATCTACATAAGGAAGGACCCATATGGTACCGAAACCTTCCTTCTTAAGGTTCGTTAAACATGTGAATATGGGACTCATCGAAGATGAGTTAACTGAGCATTTTTTATCCTCCTCGAGCTCGCTAAAAAAAATAGAGGTACTTGCCTATCTAGGTGGGGGAAAAATTTGAGAAGTGGGTCAAAGCTTTTATCATTATGGTAGCTTGATGTCACCCTTGGACATGGCACTTGTTTGAATCCTGTGTGTCGTAATACTCATTTGAATCCTTCAGAAGAGAACCCTTGGTTTTCGTCTCAATCCATGCATTGTCATACTCTTTCGACTCCTTCGAATAGATCCATTGGTTGTCATCACATCATCATACTTGGTATTCATGCTTTGTTGAGTCAATGCTGCCAAGTTATTCATTGTGTCACCATATGTTCAAGGGAAGTCAACCTCTGCATTTTCACCGCTACGTCAGTTCACCATTATTTGATTCATCACTATTTATCACTTTCCTTATTCATTTCATGTCGATGATGGGGGATTCATCATGACCCTCCTTCGACAAGTCTATTTCTATCGACATCAACACATTATCTGAGAATTAGACTTAGAAACCAATCAGTACCTTGGATCTTGCATGCCTCAATGAAAAGTTTCTTCACTTTTGACAATGGTTTTACATCATTGACCCATGATCGATTGATTCCATGAGTGTTTGAATTCAGATCATATATTCACATTCAATGGAATGTACTCAAAGTACCATGGGAATCATTGTCATCATTGGTGATTTCCCTTGCACTTGTTAACATTTTACATCATTGACTGGTAATCAAGTGGTTTATACCATGTTCGACGTCAAGACCTCTATTCACATGGCTAGATTTGTAGTATTTGAGATCATGACTGAAGACCTTGGGGGGATTATATCGTAAACACTCATTTTTTTTATCTGCCTTCCCTAGGCTGCAATGGAGATTATGAAGTTGTGATATATACTGTGACATAGATCCACGTTGTATTGATCTGTGGCTATGTTATGTCATGTTGTAGCTCCAATGTGTACAATATTATGGATAAATTTTGATCGAGTCATGGAGGTATGGATCCACATTGTATGTTTGATGGCCATATCCTTAGTGATTGTTTTCATGGATCCACGGTTTATTGGTCGGAATTCATTCTTTGAGTTAAATGATTTTGAGTATGGGTCTGCCTACCTCTAGGATGATATATGTATATTGATGGATGTTTTCTTTATTTTCCGACATGTCTTCTGACTTCAGTGCCTTGATTCCACATTATTACAAAGTGTTTTGGCCATCATTTTTCTCCTTTGAACTCACACATTGGGGGGCATATGTTATACGCCATTTTGTCACACCTAGCTAAGTGTCGTATTGTTGAAATCTCACCTTAAGTGTCGTGGTTGCAATGGAATAATTTCATGGAAGAATTTTCACACTTTCATAAGTATTCTGACCTTGTTACCATGTAAAAATCACATGTCATGATCCCTTGTGAAGTTGGAGGAAGAAAGACATCATTTGAGGGTCTAAATCTCACTTTTCCCCTTGTTTTTCTATACCTTTTTTACAATGGTCGCCCCATTCCCCACTTTGGGGGAGAGACCATCCCCTTGACACAGTGTTAAGGGGGGCATCTTGGTCACTCTATACACCTCTCTCGGGGAGTGACCATGCATATTTGGTCAAATCCAATGAATATAGGGGCATCTTTCGAGGACTTTCTGGATGGTTCTTGGTTT
>JZKD02S0844061.1:209048-224337 GCA_000966675.3 Picea glauca | reverse complement strand
TACTTCAAATGCAAGGATGCCCCCAACCTAATATAAAGCAAGAAATTAAATCTTTTTGTTTCAAAAATTTCACTAAAAGCAATAATGAACTTTGTTAAAACAAAGAAACCCAAACAAGTCTTTTCAATTGCATAAGAAAAATGATCTTTCAAATAATAAGCAAATGATAAAGACCAAGAAAACTCAACTTTAAACCGATCACCACTTCTTAACTATTCAAGCACACTCAGATCCCGAAATCAGAGAGTATGGTTTTGCTAAGAAAAGTCAAGAAACGAAAGTCAAGACAAAAGTGACAAGATGAGCCTTGAAATCCTAAGACTATTCATGCACGCAAATGAAGACAAGAAAGACATCAATCAATGGTCCAAGAAACTCTTATGAGGCACCTAAACTGATTTGGGCAATTGAAGATGCCAAAACTTAAATCCAAAATTTTGAAAAAATGAGTTTTCAGGCTGGTTGTATTACACAGTGCGAGAATCATTGATTCTCGCAGGTGACCCTTGAGCAGGGTGCGAGAACCTTGCACTGAAACCTAAAGGCAGAGTGCGAACTCTACCTATTCTCGCAAGCTGCAATGAAGTACAGTGTGAGAATGTCTGAACATAAGCAAAAATTTGAAAAATGAAGCAAAATTTTAAAAAGCCTCTGGACTTAGAGGGTCTATCAGGATATCCTGAAGACTCAGAGATTGATAGGACAGGAGAAAAGTAAAACCAGATAAAATGGCCACAGAAAAATATCAAAAGCCACAAAGAAAATGGGATTGTTCCCCAGTGGAGTCGCCAATTTTGTTATTGGATAAATCTGTAAGTGTGGACACAAACCGATCTCCCTAGATCCACCTGGATCTAGAACAAAGCAAGACAGAATAATACTCTTTCCCTAGATTCTAACCATAGAATTGAGTAGGAGGTAAGAACAAAGAACATACCTTATGATCACTTTCTTTGGTCTTTGTTGCTCTCGCTTCGCTCCAGTGCTCTCGTACAGTCAAGACCAAACAATACAAACCAACCGAAGTGAAGAAAGCACAATATATTCAACAGTGAATCTATGTATATGATCAAGGAGTTATACAATAAAGTGGACTTAGATTTATGGGAAAGGGACATATTACTGTATCATATTAATGGAAAGTAAAGATTACAACCTGAGCCTTGATGTTGCAAACTTCCTTTCGATGACCCTTGGCTCCGACACACACACTTTCTCACTTGTATGAAGAAGATCAACCACCTTTAATAAACTTATTGGAGTTCCTAGCTGTTGTAGCATCAGTCCTTCACACAGTCTTTAACTAATTCTCCAATCACTCTTGCTTAACCTTGTTTGCTTCTAACTTTTTCCATGACAATTCCCTCAATATATAGGAGAGAATGAATTAGTTACTTGGATAGGAATGATCCCAAAATATCAGGGAATCCATTACTAGGATAATCATTCGAATGCCATCTCATCCTTCTAGAAGATTCCCTTCTAGAAGCATCAAGAATTTATCTTTTTCCCTTCTTTAGAAAGAGTTCGCACCCTAGCAGTTCAACACAGTGTGAACTTCTCGCACCCTGGCTTAAGGCAGCCTGCGAGAATCATGCATTCTCACAGGCAAATATACTAGCAGCCTGCGAACATTCCTCAAAAATGTAATTTCTGGAAAAAAAATGAAGGTAACTTTTCTCAAGAGAAAGTTCCAATGAAGAGCCTAAGTACACCATCATCAATACATCATCATGACGACCAAAATCATGGGTAACACATGCAAAGTCAAGAGTTCTAAGGAGTGTTTGACACAGGTTGATAGACTTCCTTTGAAGAAGAACATGACACATATGGAGGACTCCAGTAGCACAAACCCAACGATGAAACCATGAGATGCAGGAGGCATCAATGAAATTCTTTGTAGGGACTGGAAGAGTAACCAGTCAGTAGAAAAGACTTTGTAACGAGCTCAGCTTCCTAAGGTAGTGCTAATCCCAAAATTATGATGAATGGACTCAAATAACTTTGTGCTCTATTCAAAGGCGACACAATTGTTGCTGATATAAGATAGTACTCCCTTTCCACCCATCGTTTTTTGTTTTTTCATAGACAAATAAATATTATGATACAGAGGAGGAAACAAGTGTCGCAAGTAAGCAAAACTAGTTCCAGTAGTGGAGCGTACCTATGCTCAATGCAGGGAAGTGCATGCAGGAGATGGACACTCGGGGGAATGTTTCCTACTAGGTATAGGGTGTCAAATTGTGAAGGATATAAACAAGGCTCTACTTGCTTGAGGATGCAAACTACTGAGGCAAATGGTTTATAACGCAAAGCGAGAACTAGCTATAGGCTCAATACTGCAAGCAAGGGCATGAGATGCAATCACAACTTAACGCCAAAAAATGTCATTTTTTATGTCTTTTAGTCTACTTGATGTGAAAAAGGGGTAAACTTGTGCCATATAGACATCTTTTCAAAACCAGTTTTACGAGTGTGAAAGAGACAAGTTCACTCGGCAATATTTTCATTTTTTGATAACGAGTCGGAAACGATCTTAACTAGGACTCATGACCTTTCAAATCCAATTTAACGTGTGTGAAAGGGACAAATCACTCGACAATCTTTTCCCTTTTTAGATGAGTCAGAAAAGAGATTAAATTAAAATCGTTTGGGAGTCCACGGGGTATAAAGTTACATGTTTATGAATGAGAAATGAGGCTCGGCATAAAGTCAAGTATGAGTTGTGAGGGACTCTCGGTCATGTTGAAAAAATCTCTGCATGGGCACCAAATGCAGTAGGGGATCTAACTAGGGAACCCACGTTCAATAAGTCTCTACCACTTGAAAACGACATGATTTTATAGCAGATGGAGGGTTCTGTGTCGCAACAAATGGGTACGTACCTAGGGCGTAAAAAGTGACAGTTATAGGATAATGCGAAAATGCATAACAGAATGGATACCTATCCTATATGTTGGGTAATGAACATATGTGCCCGAGGTGACAAACGGTCGACGTAACATTGAAATCTACAAGAATCCCAGGTTAAAACTGCAAAAACCAACTCGATCCACTTTTGTATTAGTCCATTAAGTGAAAAAATGGCTTAAAACTATAGAAAGTGGGTAAAAATAATTTATAAATAGTAACAAAATAAAAAATTACTATACCATTTTGATTTTTTACCCAACTAGTGCAAATTGGACCAAAATACCTCCGCGATTCAAACAAGTATTGCGGGAGCATCATGCAACGAAATCATGAGCCGTCTGGATCAGGTAATTCTTGTTCTCTTCCTCTTCAAATTCAGTGGATTAAAATTTTGAATTAGGTTTTAAATTTTTAGTTATTTAGGGCGCAAAGTGTAGGTTTCAATGTATGTGGGCTGGATTTGGTTAGGTCGCATATATGATGAGGTATATGCATATATTGATCCCTACACATGACTGTATGCAAATGAGGTCATGTGTAGGCACGCAAATGATAAAAAAGAAGGATTCTAACTCAAAATTCTAATTTTTTTTGACAGGATGGTTCTTGAATGGAGAGAGAGAGAACATGAGGAGGTAGATTCTACTGTAGATCGAGATCCGGGGGGGCAAATGGCCTTAAAGTGATTTGGTTTGTATAAGTTTTGGGAACTCAAAGGAATGAGAGCCCATGTGAGGTTTTTGGAGATGTTGGTGGGTTACTAGAACCCTAAGAGTGAGAGCTTCAATCTCGATGGGAAACTATTGAGAATTGAAGTAGAGGACATTTACTTTATGAGTGGTCTATCACGTCAGGGGGAGGTTGTAAACCTCAAATCACGGGGACTAGGTAGCGGGATGAAGATAGAGGAATATATCGACGCCCATTATGTAGCAGGGACTCCTAAGGTAGAGATTCAAGTCCCTATTCGGACAATAAACAACCTCAATATGAAGATCATTGTCATAGTATTGACCGGGATCATTGGTTCGGCCTCGTTGCACCAGGCATTGAGGCTTCTCATGTTATATGTAGTGCAGTGTGAGATACGCACAGTGTATGATTGGTGTACATCACTACTAGAGAATATGAAGAGCCAGTTGACAGAGTGCAAATAGGGGGGTAAAAGAAATTTTGGGTTTGCCTCCATCTTGTGCAGTTTCTTTTCCGAGCGGATTCGAGGTTTGGGACCTAGAGTTGAGATTCTTCCTAGGGGACCTCGCGATCTATCCATGGCACGGTGGACCGAGGTGATGAGGCGGCAGGGGGGAGGTAGGTTTCCAACACCCTAAAAAAAGGACTTATTCTACTAGTGGTGACGATAGGTCATTGATCTGGATGACTATCCCTATGAGGGGATCAACTTTAGATGCTATCCAGACATGCCACTTCCACCAGGGTCCGCCTACAGTGACATAGGTATGTCAAAAAAATTTACATATGTCATTTTTTTTTGTATAATTAGGACAAAAATATTGTTGGATGGTGCTTAAGTATTGACTAGACATTTGTGTGCCGCAGGTGTGGGTCCACGACGGCTAGAGGGTTTCCCTCGACATCGACATAGGAATCGGAGAGACGAAGTAGCGGGAGGAGAAGATGAGAGGCTCCTGCAAAACATGCAGGGCAACCTGTCATGTTTGACTCATAGGATACCCATGGTTCAGGTAGAGGATCTGACTGAATCCATGCAACAATAGGTGGTTGGTGTACCCAGGGTGTGGGTATGACTCTTTCGGGGTCTCGCAAATGTCGTGGTTTGTTACCATGACACACATCCGACACCACAAGTGTAGATGTCATGGGATATTGTAATACCGGTTGTATATGTGTATTGAGGGTGTTAGCCCCATTTTGTACTATAAACACCATATTTTTTGAAATATATAAAAAAGGATCTTCAACTTTACTTATATTTTACAATGTGTACATTGATTAGATGGTTTTATTTGCTTTTAATTATGTGACAAATGCCAATCTAAAACAAAATTAGCATAAGCATCAGATACATGATTAGAACTCCTAGGAATATGATAATATGTAATAAAATCAATTTGTTGTTCTAAAATACGTACCCACAGGAATCGTCGGAGTAAAGTAGGATCACACACACGGTACCATCCATTCAACTGACGTACTAATTGGGAATCAAGGTGAACTTCTAAGGAACGAATGCCATGTGAGATAGCATCACACAAAAGTTCTATAACGACGCTATATTCGACCACATTGTTTGCGGATGGCCCTAGGCATACGCCACCTGAAGACACCAGTAGACCCTCGTCTGAGTAAACCACGAAAGTGGCAGAAGCCAAGTTCTGTGTGTGATGACTGGCCTCATCTTCGAATCCTAAGTAGACTGATGACTCCGTTGACATCTGTCAACCAAGTGAAAACTCGATAAGCAACCCGAGGATGAAAAGGAAAAGAGATATATACACTAAATTACATTAGTATACAGAGAGTTTCTCCCAATCCTAGGGCTCAAGCGTAATATATTTTCAAGTAGAGCCCATTTATGGGCTCGAATAACTTATTCCCTTCATAATATTCTAACTCATAGGCTTCTTTTTCTAGAATGCGTCACACGATGTAAGGATCGTACCACATGGGTTTAAAATTGCCTACCCCTAGTGGTTCTTTGGCTTGATCATACAAGAGGACCAAGTCACCCTTGACGTACAACCGAGGACAGACATAATTATCATACTGGACTTTGACACGTCGTTTGTTTTCCTCCATATCCATAGAGGCGTCTTGACGCTGCTCGTCGAGGCTCTCTAGGTGTAAAAGGCATCGCTCAAGATCAGAAGTGTCAGGTAGGAGCGTGAATGCCAACTTAAGAGAAGGGATTTCACATTCAATAGGTAAAAATGACTCCACAACGTGTACTAATTGGAAAGGAGAAAATCCGGTGGTAGTCTTGACCGAGGTTTGGTATGCCCAGAGTGCAGGATATAGCATGTTGTGTCAGTCGGATTTACTCTGACTGACATTTTTTTGCAAAATGGTCTCGAGAGACTTTTTTACGGCCTCTACTTGTCCATTTTCCTGGAGATAATAGGGAGAAGAATGACCATGTCTAAACTCTAGCTTAGTTGCTAGTTCTTCCATCATCTCATTCTAAAAGTGACTGCCATGGTAAGTGACAATCTCACTCGGGATACTGAATCGGACAATAATTTGATTGAATACAAATAAGGATGCAGTATTCCCATCAGATTTAATTATAGGCATGGCCTCGGCCCACTTAGTAAAGTAGTCGACGACCACGATAATGTGTTGATGCCCCCCAGCTAAAGTTGTGTTGCAATCGATGAAGTCCACCCCCACTTGGTGAAGGGATGGACGACAATGACTACATGAAAATGGGCTGGATGAAAGCACATTTTCCGAGTGAACACCTGGCAGGGGTGAGACTTCTTAACCGCTTCAATACAATCTTTAAAGATAGTAGGCCAGAAATAACCAGCTCGCAAGATTTTTTGGGTTGATGCAAGCCCAGATAGATGACCACCACAATCCCCACTGTGGAAATCGTTCAGAGCAGACTCAGCTTCTCCATGAGTTAAACAACGACACAAGATATCGTATATTCCTCAGCGATACAAAGTGTCACCGGCAATAGTATATTTCTTAGCTTGGTATATTATACACCATCGGTCATCTCGCGAGAGATGCTGAGGGAACTTCAAGGTCTGAATATAGAGAACGATGTCTCCATACCAGGGGTTAGATGATGAGACAAGAAAAATGTGTTCGTCCGCAAACAAATCAACATGGATAACGTCCTCATATAATCATGGAAAATTGAATATCAATTCCGCAAAGACTAGGGATTTCTTGGATTTCGCAGAATTTAAATCGAGATCAAACTCTTGTAAAATGATAATCCATTTATTATATTTCCCCCTATGATATGTCGGGTAAGGATGTATTGAAATGGATTGACATCAGCAACCACCATAGTCTTGCAAAGTAATATATAATGACGCAAATGATGGACTGCGTGCATGGCAACCAAAGCTAGCTTTTCAACGTGAGTGTATATAAGTTCAGGACCGAGTAAAGTTCAACTAAGATAGTAGATGATGTGATCACGGAGCTCATCATCCCCCTGAACTAGAACCATACCAATCGTATCGTCAGACGCGGCGATATAAAGCAATTAATCGCTACTGCATTCAAGAGGCTTCAGTAGAGGTGCCGACACCAAATCTTTCTTCAAATCATCGAAGGACTCCTGGGCTCGCTCATCCTAGATAAAAGGGGTGTCCTTCTTCAAAAGACGCATGAAACCTTTAGTGATAGTGGTGTTGAGATTCAACAAGAAGATCCTAGTGAAAATTATTCACCTACACTAGGATGGAGCCTCGGGCTATTTTCAGGTGGAAGTCTATTTTTAGATGATGAGCAAATTCTATTTATAGATGATGTCTATTTATAGATGGTGAGCGAATTCTATTTATAGATGTATGTCGACTATTATTATCCCTTAATAATATTTGGACAATAAATATTAGTCTATTCTCAATGAGCACTTGGAAATAGTTAACTGAAGTGGAAAATCAGTTAGCTATAGGAACTTCAAGTTCAAAGGTTGACTAGTGGGACATGCAAGTCAAATTAGTTGTAACTGAGTGATTCGAAGTTGTAATAGAGTTGGATGTGTAGTTATGTGATGTGTGAAGTAGTTTAACTCAGTTAAGTGAGTTAAGGTCAGTTTTACTAGTTGTAACTAAACTTACACTAGTGAGAGATCAGTGAATTAATTATTAATTAATTCACAAGCACTGATCTCACATGCAATTGAAGATTTACCATTGTTAACTACATGCATGTCAGATCCAGTGGAGACCCAGTTGAGATAACAGGTGAAAGGGATATTTTGACTATCAATTGTGACATTAGTGAGTGCACTCATGCAGCTACACACATAGTGGATGTGCCCATGAGGATTGTGCAACCTAGGAAGAGGAATTCATTCATTTGCAAGGATTTCCATTAGCAGGGATTGCGCAGAGGAGGCAGGTTGTTTGGAAGTAGTAAATTGGCACATGAATTTGTCAATTTTTGTATGACATTGTGAGACAATTGTATATTGTACTGAGAGCTCTTGGATTAGATTTTTTTATGAGATTGTTTCATTATCCATGATATATACATAATATATGATAGTGGGGTTTTTAGCTTTATGATTTCCCGATAAAACATATGTGTTATGTGTGATTGATCTTTCTTCTTGATATTGCAATTGGCGATCGTGTTTTAAATTCCGCAAGAATATTTGTAGAAGCGATTATGTATTTAACAGTGGCATATAATTGTTATATAAGGAGAATCTAGGAAATACATAATTTTTATTAAAATTTCTACATGGTATCAGAGCACAGGAAATTGCAGAAGCTGAGTTTGTGATTGGATAGAATTCGAATTTACAGAAAGACTTTCTTGGTGCTACAATTGATTCAAGATCGAAATGGATTTCAATGGCTTGAGGTTAGAGTATACACTTGAGGGAAGCTCTAACTAAATTGATTGGAAGGACGGGATGGAGGCAGTACTCAAATACAATGGCTTGAAGGAATTCATTGACAAAGATGTTCCTAAGAGAAATGTTGCAGACGCTACAAATCTTGATGCATGGAAAAATAAAGTGGCAAAGGTGAGGAGGATCCTGTTGGAGGGAGTACGAGACCACATTGTCTCAAGCCTCCATGGGAAAGTCACACCATAAGCAATGTGGAAGACTTTGACGGATCTATTCCAAAACAACAACAACCATAGGAAATTGGCGCTCAGAGATAAACTCAGGAAGATCAAGATGGAGAAGGGCGACTCCATTCCAAAATATCTCACGAAGTTTGTCCAATGTTGGGATGAGCTGGGGAGTGTGGGAATAACAGTCGTTGATGATGATTTGATGATCTTGGCTCTCCTAGGAATTCCTAAAAATTGGCACAGTTATCAAGACTCTGTCAATGGAAGGGAAAAATTGCCAGATTGGGAACGACTGTGGTCGGATTTGGTGTAGGAGGAGTTCAGACGGAACACCAAAGATGGCTCTTCATCAAAGCATGATGATGAAGAGGATTGTGATTTGGCTACCAAGTCAAGGAAAGGGTAGGAGAATAAATTTCATTCAAAATCCGAGTCTAAAGGCAAGAAGCTAGATTTGTCCAAAGTGAAGTGTTTTCATTGTCACGAACATGAGCATCTCGCTACTAACTGTCCACAGAAGAAGAAGAACAAGAATATTTTTGGAGCTACAGCTGGTGAGGCCCTTGCCTTGCAATTTGAGCTTGACTTCTCCTTGATCGCATGCATGGAATCAAGTGCATTGAGATTGGTGTGGTATTTAGACAGTAGCGCTTCCTTCCACATGACGGAAGATAAGGAGATTTTCAGTGACTTGGAGGAGAGAGATCTCAAAATGCATATAGAGATGGGTAATGATATAGTGCAGTTGGAATTGGTACCATTACCTTTTAGAGGGAGTCAAGTAAACCATTTCAATTGAAATATGTTATGCATGTTCCAGGTTTGAAGAAAAACTTGGTCTCAGTCACAATGTTGGAGGACATAGGCTATGACGTTGTTTTTAGTGATGGAAAATATTTATTGTGACATAAAATAATGGGTCAAGTCAAGAATATAGGAATTCGAGTTAAGAATCTCTACAAGATGGAGGTAGATGGTTGCGTTGCCATGATGGGAAAGGCAGAAAAAGTGGTGAGCCGGGATGAGGGTGAATTATGGCACAGACAATTGGGCCATATTCATCATGGAGCCTTGAAAATCATGCAACAAATATCTACTAGACTTCCAATGGGAACACTTTCTCAGTTAGATTAGTGCAAGGGTTGCACCATGGGGAAGTATGTAAAGTCAACCTTTCATGAAAAGGAGAATCGTGCTTCGGTGATCCCAGAGATAATTCACACAGATGTGTGTGGACCATTCTCGGTTTCTTCAATAACAAAACATAAGTATTATGTTATTTTTGTTGATGATTTTTCTTGTAAATGTTGGATCTTCTTCATGCAAAAGAAGGATCAAACATTCTCAAAGTTTTGTGAGTTTAAAGCATTGGTGGAGAAAGAGTCGAGGAAGAAAGTGAAGGCTCTGAGGAGTGATAATGGTGGAGAATACATCTCTAACAAATTCAAAGAATTTTTCAGCAAAGAAGGAATTCAAAGAGAATTCATAGTGCCTCATAACCCACAACAAAATGGGGTCGCGGATAGGAAGAACAGAACGATCGTGGGTGCAGCATGATCGATGTTGCATGATCAGGGCCTACCAATGCATTTGTGGGCGGAAGCATGCAACACTATGATTTATGTGAAAAAACGTTGTCCTCATAGAGTACTTGGCATGAGTACACCTGAAGAAGCTTTCACTGGTAAGAAACTTGATGTTTCTCATTTTAAGATTGCATGTGACCAAGAACGCCAAAAAGAAGATGGAGTCGAATGTTGAAGTTGGGATATTTGTGGGGTACACAGAAAAACCCCATAATTATCATGTGTATTTTCCTAATAATAAGATGACGGTTATGCGATGGGATATAAAATTCGATGAAGGGAAATCCATGTGGTTGTCGCTTGAGAGGGAGCTAGACTTGCATGCAGAGGAGGAACTGTTGGTTCCTAAAGATGAGTCTCAAGATGTGGATCAGCCACATGAGAAGGTTCATGGAGTGGAGGAAGCCACTCATGTAGAGCCATCCATTAGAAATGGAAGAAAGTGCACCACAGAAGCTGATAGATTGAGACTAGATGATTCATAGAATGTAGGAGCCCCTACTTCACAGTGCAGACAGAGACAGTCTCCTGATCAATTTACTGGATACATGGCTCTCATGAGAAAATGTATTGTGACTAAACCATCTTCCTTTCAGGAAGAAGTGAAATATCCCACTTGGGTTGATGCAATGGTGGAGGAGTATGACTCCATTGTCAAAAACAGTGCATGGGAAATTGTCCCAAGACCGGTCGACAAATCAGTGGTAGGTTCAAGATGGATCTACAAGGTAAAGCAAGTTGTTGATGGGAGTGTGGAGAAATACAAGGCCAGATTTGTGGCCCGAGGCTTCTCACAGATCGAGGGGATAGATTGTGATGAGACCTTTGCACCTGTCGCAAGGTACTCTTCCATAAGATCCATCTTTCCACTCTCAGTGTAGATGGGTTGGCAAATTCATCCAATGGATGAAAAAACTATGTTTCTTAATGGGATCATTGAGGAAGAAGTGTACATAGAGCAGCCTGAAGGATTTGATATCTTCAGCAGTGATTCGCATGTGTGTCGACTCAAAAGAGTGTTGTATGGGCTTAATCAAGCACCCCGTGCTTGGTACACTCGGATAGACAGCTATTTCACCAGACTGGGCTTCACCAAAAGTGAAGCAGATGCAAACAAATACCAAATTGTGGTGGAGGGTAAGATTTTAATCATTGTTCTTTATGTTGATGATTTAATACTAATTGGTGATGAGCAGTTGATACACTCATGCAAGGAGGACCTTGCAAAGGATTTCGAGATGAAGGATATGGGCCTCCTTCATTATTTCCTTAGATTGGAAATATTGTAGCGAAATGGTGAACTTTTGTGTCTCAAGGAAAGTATGCAAGGGAGATACTAGGTAAGTTTCACATGGAGGGCTTCAAACCCATGGACACTCCTCTTCCAGGAAACTAGAGGAAAGAGGATGCTACTTCTGGAGAGGTAGTGGATGCTACTGTTTATCGACAGTTAGTGGGTTCGCTAATGTATCTAGTGAACACGAAACCATACATTTGCTATGCGGTTAACCAAATGAGTCAAGCTATGGTTAAGCCTACCAAGCTCTTTTGGATGGCGGGTAAGCATGTACTGAGATGGTTGAGGGGCACATCTGAGTATGGCTTATGGTACAGACAGATGGATGAGGTGAAGTTGCATGGCTTCACGGATGCAGATTGGGCAGGTATCCCAACGGACAGAAAGAGTACATTAGGGGGGATCTTTAGTATCAGATCTACAGTTGTTTCTTGGTACATCAGGAAGTAAAGATCCATGGCACTCAGTTCAGTGGAAGCAGAATACATGGCAATGAGTCAAGATGCATGTGAGGCTATCTAGATGAGAAAGATCTTGGCTGGTTTGTTTGGTTCTCATTTAGATCCGATAGTGATTCATTGTGATAATCCGATTTGCATTAAACTCTCGATTAATCATGTGTTTCATGATATATCTAAGCATATAGATATATGGTATCATCATATCAGAGATTGTGTGTAGCAAAATATCATGTTTTTTCAGTACATTCCTACGAAAGATCAGGATGCAGACATTCTGACGAAAGATCTCACCAGGAGCAAATTCGAATACCATAGAGACAGGATCGGGGTGAAGGATAATCCGTTTCTTGTTGATAGGGAGTGTTGAGATTCAACAACAATATCCTAGTGAAAATTATGCACCTACACTAGGATGGAGCCTCAGGCTATTTTTAGGTGGAAGTTTATTTTTAGATGATGAGCAAATTCTATTTATAGATGATGTCTATTTATAGATGGTGGGCGAATTCTATTTATAGATGTATTTCGACTATTATTATCCCTTAATAATAGTTGGAAAAGAAATATTAGTCTATTCTCAATGAGCACTTGGAAATAGTTAACTGACGTGGAAAATTAGTTAGCTATAGGAAATTCGAGTTCAAAGGTTGACTGGCGGGACATGCAAGTCGAATTAGTTGTAACTGAGTAATTTGAAATTGTAACAGAGTTGGATGTGTAGTTATGTGAGTTTTGAAGTAGTTTAACTCAGTTGAGTTAAGCTTAGTTGTACTAGTTGTAACTGAACTTACACTAGTGAGATATCAGTGAATTAATTATTAATTAATTCACAATCAGTGATCTCACATGCAACTGAAGATTTACCACTGTTAACTACATGCATGTCAGATCCAGTGGAGACCCAGTTGAGATAACAGGTGAAAGGGACAATTTGACTATCAATTGTGACATTAGTGAGTGCACTCATGCAACCGCACAGAGAGTGGATGAGCCCATGAGGATTGTTCAGCCTAGGAAGAGGAATTCATTCATTTGCAGGGATTTCCATTCGCAGGGATTGTGCAAAGGAGGCAGGTTGTTTGGAAGCAGTAAATTGGCACATGAGTTTGTCAATTTTTGTATTACAGTGTGAGACGATTGTATATTGTACTGAGAGCTCTTGGATTAGAGTTTTGTAGGAGATTGTTTCATGATCCATGATATATACATAATATATGATAGTGGGGTTTTTAGCTTTATGCTTTCCCAGTAAAACATCTGTGTTATGTGTGATTGATCGTTCTTCTTGATATTGCAATTGGTGATCGTGTTTTAAATTCCAAAAGAATATTTGTAGAAGTGATTATGTATTTAACAATGGCATATAATCATTAGATCAGGAGAATCCAGGCAATACATAATTTGTATTAAAATTTCTACAAGTGGCATAGTTCACTATAAACCTATGAAGAAAGTTAGCTTTCCCCTGTAAACCCTAAATTTGTCTAATCGTGTGCGGGGGAGGAAACCTAAGTATTGCCTCAACCTTAAGTGGATCTACCATGATCCCAGTCTTAGAAACCAGAAAACCTAAAAGACGACTAGACTTAACACAAAAGATGCACTTGTGAGGGTTCAACCGGATTCTATAGTAACGACATCTTTCAAAAAAAAGTCGAAGGTGAGTAACGTGATCCGCTCTCTTGAGAGAGTGAGCAGCAAGATCATCAAGGTAAGCTTCGACTATGTGCTTTATATCGTGAAAAGAAAAATTCATGGCATGTTGAAAGGAAAAATAAATGTCGTCTTGTGTTGATCCTCGGGTTTGATTTGAATTTGATTATATCCTGAAAATCCATCCATAAAATAAAATACTTTGCTTCCCGCACACTCGTTAAGAATCTGATCGATGAAAGGTGTGGGGAAGTTGTCTTTCGGACAGGCCTTGTTCAGGTCACGGAATCCATACATACATGGATGGTTCCTTGCTTCTTATCTACAAGAACGGGGTTTGATATCCATTTGGTCAAGGGAACTGGGTAGATGAAGCCAGCATTAAGTAGCTTATCCACCTCTACCTTAATAGTAGGGGCCTTTCGAGGGATGACAGCTCTAAGACGTTGCCAAACAGGTTTAACATACAGATAAGTTACAATCTCATGTTCGACAATACGAGGGTCAATCCATGTCATCTCTTCATAGGAACAAGAAAATACGTCTCGGAATTTCTTGAAGAGCTCGGTGTAGATCAATATTTCTTCTAGCGAACAATCTGCATCGATATTTACGTTTTCAACCTTACCAGGGGTACGAGAGATATCGATCGTGACTGTAGGATAAATGATCGCCATATTTCCTTCGGCATAAATGCTGTGTGTATAAAGAGAAGCTACGGCGTGAACAACTATCTCACTCAAACTAGATCAAAATCCGTCTTGTTCGATTCTTTCAAGATCTGGGAGAAAATAACAGTGGTTATGCATGTCATCCCAAGGTTTGTCGGAACCATTCATGGCTTTGATGATGGCTTCATCTGAGGGAAAAGTCCCATCGAGGCAATCATGTAAAAAGACAACGAAGTGGCTCACACGGGACTAGACACAAGATCCTCCTCATCCGTCAACAAGGGAACATGATTAGGATTGGCAGAAGAGTCAAGAACAAATTGATACACAATCTTTGTTGTTTATAGTGGCATGAACATCCCAGCATGCGACTGACCTTCACGAGATGAAGTCAGGGAAGGTAGGGTCCACAGATCATTGAAATAAGACATGCGGAAAGGAATGGACCTCCCTGTCAAGATGGGCCTACTGGACATGGCATAAATGTGATGGCTCGGTGCCGAGAATTCAAAAGTACCCATGAAGAATACATTCCGACATCGATATTCTCAGTTGTTGGCTGAGAATTATCGATCACAGGGATCGACGGTCCAAGAGATACATTAGGAATAGAGTACACAAAGGATAAATGATCGATCATCACAATCTTCCCTTCACGAGGAAAACAAAGAGTACGGAAGACAGACAACAGGATGACGATCATGGCATAAGTCCAATTGCGACCTAGTAATAGGTTATAATTAAGAGGTGCATCAACTACCTCTACTTCCACCTCTACCGTCTTCCCACCTAACTGGACCAGAAAGGCAGGGAGAATACCGTGAGGGTGGAAGGAATGTTAGGATATTTAGACACTTAGGAGTTAGTTAAGATCTACTTGGTCTAATATGTCGTTAGGTAAAAGTGTGTTTCTTTAGTATGCATTAGTATGCATTTGTAGTTAGG
>JZKD02S0844061.1:186995-203883 GCA_000966675.3 Picea glauca | reverse complement strand
CCCATAGGGGTTTTACCACGTGAAAACATCGGTGTGTTGATCTTTGATCTGGTTATGTGAGTGGTTACTGAAGGTGTTCGTCCTCTGTTGGAATACCTGTGTTGTCGAACAAGGAATGATTGTCAAAAGCAGTCAACACGTTCGATGACTTGGAAAGAGTCGGAGAACCGAGAGTTTTCCAACAGGCCAGGGACATCACACACGTAGCAGCGCCTTAATCAACAACTACATGTTTGATGGTATACTTTGAATACTCCACATGGATTTGGAAAGCCACATGGTAAGGCAATCAAGGCTTAACATATGTGATGTCAAAATTGATAAACTTTGATCCATTGGGTTCTAGAGCTCCTAAAGTAGAGAGTAAGACATTCCTCTATGAAGGACAGGTCTGGAGTACCTCCAAAGCTGACATCGCACAAGGAGTTTGACCTAGGTCCTCAACAATAGAGTAGTCTTGGGTGGCTCTAGCATTTGGATTATGGGTAGAGAGCTTAAGTACTCCTTTCAAAATATGAGGCGGTGGCTTCGGTTTCTCAATCTGTAAAGTTGTCTCTGGAGGAGGAGGAGGAGATTATAGACCAGGATTAGTTTTTTTAGAACTATAGTCTCGATATCGAGTGGCTACATTGATTTTTGCATCGACCATATTGATACATAAATGGTCGCCACCTTGTGACTGCTGGTTTTGACCTCCACCAGTCGCATTTATGTTGTTTGAGGAGCTCGAGGCTAAGTGTTGATTATGTGGGAATGGATTCATCAGCACGGTGGGCGATTGAGCTAATAGCCTCAGAGCTTCTACAAGTTTGGGGTACAAATGGGTAAGGTGATCATCTGTGCAAAGCTTACAGGGAAACTTCACCTTACGTCTTTCTCGTTTTCCCTCTGCAACATTACTACCTGTCTTCTCATTATTATTATCATCCTTGGGTTTATTACCATTTTTCCCACCCTTACGGTTATTGCATCCTTTCTTCTTATTCCCTCCTGGTTGTTGGTTACCATTCAAGTTGGCTGACGATTGCATGGAATGTACATCTACCGACTAAGTGGGGTTGGAAGACACAAATGAGGCTAGTCCTCCTGCAAATTGGCTTAAATACAACTCTTTCAACTGGTTTGTCATCGAGTCTGCGGAATTTACATTGGTGGAACCTACAATTGGATCAGCATGAGGTCTGGGATTTTTCCTAGGGTCATAAGTAGACTATGGTGCGTCAGGAAGAAGGTTGTATAACATCCCAGATTGAGCATACATCAAATCTAATTGTTGGGCCCTAAAGATCACTTCTTCCTCAGTGGTCCCCAGAAGTAGCAACGTCCTTCGAGATAGGAGCATGCAAAGAATTGAGAAACCATTCTAAAAGAAAGGTCGGGGGTATAGGGGTCTTAATCAACCTCTTCCATCTATTCCATTCTTGGATATGGTCTAATATATGAGTGGCGGTATCCTGGCGTAAAGTAGACAACAATTCTAGACTAGCATCATAACGAATGGGCAACTGGAAGTGGTTAAGAAAGACTATCACTAACTGACTAAAAGTCCCATATACTCCCCTAGGTAGCTCAATATACCATTTCGCAACAAATCCTATGAGGGTGTGTTGAAATAATCTCAAAAAAATAGAATCTCCATTAAGGGAGTTTGATGAGCACCAAATGTGAAAGGTAGTGACGCGATTGCCAGGATCCTCTCCATTCTTACCCTTGAACTTTGGGATGTCTGAAGGAAGTTTGGTGGGGACTGGAGGCCATGTAGGATCATGACTCACAGGTTCATTCATCAACTTATACAAATATGGAAGATTAAGTGTGGCCAGAAAAGGGAGATGGGGTTGTGACATCTGGCCCCAACCTCTTGGTAAAGATTGTGCTTGCGGATTTGAAAGACATATAGGGTTATGGTAAGCACCATGGCCATGTCCGGCATTATAAGGCCCTTCTCTGGGTTGATTCATATATGGTTGGTTGGGCATCATTCCAGCTGGAATGTTCTATTGAGGGTTATAGAAATTTCCCCCAACCGGATTAGATCCGAGTTGGGGGTTTCCCAAAGTGTCAAAATGACCTCCTCCAGGTTGGAAACCAGAGGATAGAGGCAAATTCATCATGCCAAACATATTATTCAGAATCTGCGCCAAGGAGGTGGGGTTGTAGGAAGGAACTTGAGCCGAAGCTTCTTCGTTAGGTCGACTATTCCACCCAGAAGTGGGAGGATTGGACCAAGGGTTAAAAGCAGGGATACCCCCCATATTAGGAGTCATTTGAGGGATTTGGGATCAACCAAATGAAAAAGGAGTGTAGGGAGATGTACTTCCCCCAAGCCCAATGCTAGCATTAGGGCCAGCAGCTGGGATGGAGTTCAAAATCTGGGAAGTGAAATTAGGCATACCATAAGAAAATGGACTAGAAGCCATAGGGATGGACTGAAAATTGTAGCTCGGTGAGTGGCCAAGATACCCAAAGGGGTTTGAGGCGGTAGCTTGAGCATTAAATATAGGTCGAGCCATAGTAATGATAGGTACCTCCGGCACTACGACCATAGAGGTTGCAGGAGTCAAAGGGGTGCCATTAACTATATTGGGTATGGGAGTCGAAGGGCTCCCAGAATTATGTATACCAGGTCCAGTACTCATCCTTGTATAATCAAAAGTCTGAACGATGGGCATGTGTGTACCACATATAATAACTCTACGCCTTTTAGAAGGCAAGGACACAAAATCCGGTGGTAACTGTAACAAGCGAGGGGACCGGTGGGGAGGTTGGTCCGACTCCATGATGACTTAAGACTCTAAATATAAAAAATATATCCTAAGGCCAACTAGTAACCAAAGAGCACACCAAAAGTCAAACGATCAATATGCATGCAAATGGGGTAAAGTGGTTGAGTGGCCTCCCTCCCTAAAGAAGGTATGTCTCTCCCAAGAGGGGACTGAGACTCCCTTCTAAATATTGGAGGTAACATAATCAGTTATAAAGGCCCTTGTGGGCTTAACAACCAGTCGGTAAGATCCCCCCAGAGAGTTAATCCTCCATAAAGGTTGTGTGTTGTCTGACCCTTATCTGACCTAGGGTACCTGTAGAATAACCCCTGCAAATAACCTATGAGACACCTAAGTCAAGTAACTAATAAACCACTGTATAATCGATGCATAGGCAAGAAGTCATAAGTCAGGTCCACCATATGGGTAGGGTAGAAAAGATTGAAACCTTGAAAGAACCACCTCTCACGGAGGTAAAGGCACTAAAAAAATCCCCAGATACAAATAGATTCCCAGAAATATATATGACTCTAGGAAGGTATCGAGGGGATATCCCTTCAACCAGCTTTGCGCGACCTCGTGATTAACTTCGGTGTCAGTGGAGCCTCCTGATCTTACCAATTATACAATGGATTTCTCCACTCCCTGACTCAGATTTGATTTAATTGCCTTGGAGAAGTTTACTCACAAAAATCATATTCCAAGGCACTAAATCCTAGGCTAGTTTGTGCACCCTAGAAAATAAAATCATTACTAATAAATTTTAAATTATAGCGTTGATTTTAATGGATGTGATTACTCAAAAAGGTATGGTAGTGAAACTCATGGTGTTATGGCTCTGCAAGAAAAGTAAATATGAAAATAATGCAAAGTCCTAACTTTAACTTTTAATGTATGATATGCTTCTAAAAATGATGCAATTTTCAAATTCAAATCTGCAATTCAGAAGTAAAAATGCAATCTTTCACTATATGCACTAAGCTAATGATAAAAACTCAAAAGACAAAAATGACAAACAATGAAAAATGCCTATTTTGTTTTTGTATTTTCAATATATCAAAACTGAAAATGCATGGACTGAAAAGTAACTTGATATATAACCCTACTGTGTATAAAAAAGAGATAACTCAAGCAGGATATCAAGCAACAAAACACCAAGCCCAATGTACAAGGACAATAAAAATGAAAAGATGAAAAGAAAGACTTCGCCCAGAAATTCAACCAAAAGAGGGTTTCATATCATCCCATAGGCACTCAACAGGCACTACAGAGACCTAAGTAGGCTCAGCAAGCATCAAATCCCACCCAGAAAACACCAGACCAAGAAAACAGGCAAGGAAAAGAGGTGTACGTGACTGTTTGGGAAAACAGAGCGTATATACACAACTTGCAGTGAGATAGCCTGTGTGTATATGTGATTGTCAAGAAAAAAGGCATCTATATGCTTTGAAACAAGGCCACACAAGGGAGAAAGGCTGGAAACTAAGACCCAAAGTGAACAAGAGATTTCAAGCAATTATACGACAAGAACCACAATAGAAACGATAGAAATCTAAGGAGAAAAGTACTTCAAACCCTAAGAAAGAAGATTCATCCCCAGTATGGTCGTCAATTTTATTATGAGGAAAATCTCTCTATGGTTAGGGTGAATCGCAACAGACGGAAATGACTGCAGAAATCAAATATATTCCAACAATATGCTATATAAACCAATGTGCAAGGGAGATAAGAAAGGGGCCTACCTCATCCAGATGTTCGATGATGTCCATTGTTGAGCACTTCGACCCAAAGCTATATACTTGCAACAAGTTCTCAAAAAACAAGCAAAACAAGCATATGGTGGCAATATAAAAGGGTCGGCACAATAGACAACACAATCCATTAATATACACAACAAATGCACCCATGGATAATAATTCATATATTTTCAAGACATCAATTGGACAGGAAGTGAGTATTTCTATTAATAAATGATCAACAGAAGTGAAAATATTACAAACTTCTGTGTCGACACGCTTCGGAACCGAGAAACTAATTTCCTTCCAGCTGGGCCTCCACCACTTCAATCCTCCATCAAAGGCAATCTCATATAAGGGAGATAATGAGGTTCTCCATCAATAAGTGAAGATCTTGGGGGTTGAACACTATGTTTAGAATTAAAGGACAAAGGGATGCAGACTCAAAATGAAGTAAATAATTTCTCCATAGTAACTTTGCTATCAAAGTTGAATTATTTCTCTCCTTTCCACAGCTCGGAATTGGCTTCTTTATAGCCTTCAAAATGCAACTAAAGGGCTGAGTCAGAATGTTTCCAGTATATGGAAGTCCAAGGATCAAAGATCTCCTATTGTGACATGGAAACCCGACATTTAATTTTGACTTTTTGGCACAAATCCTGATGTATGCAGTCTGTAGTGGAGCAGCCTGTGTATACACTTGTTGTATAGGGTGCATGATGCGTAAAAGTGGAAAAATTTATATTTTTGTCTCTGGACTTTAGTAACAGGGAAGACAAGTCTGCATAGGGAAATGGAATAAGGCCCTCTCTGCAAGATTGCATAGGCTGAGGCAAATCTTTCTCTAACACTTTCCATTTAATAGTTTTGTCATATGTATTCAATTCTTCGATATATTTTGTTAGATCAAAAACTTTAGTTTTCAATATTTTGATTTCTTCCTCGTATTCTAGTTGAATCCTTTTGAGGTTGATGGCTTCTAATTCAAACATTTGTCATGATTCCTCCTTTTTATTTATTTCGATCTTCTGGGCTTCTTCATTTTTCTTAGCTTCTTCAAATTGAGCCATTAAATCTTCATTAGTAGTTTCATTTATCTTTTTGAAATTGATGGTTTCCAATTCCAACGTGTGGTAAGAATTTTATTTCCTTGTTAACTGGATCTTTAGGTCTTCTTCACTTTATTTAATTTCTTCAAGTTGAGTGTTTAGACTGTTAACTAGTCCTTTTGATTCTTTTAGTGCTTCTTTTCTTTTATTGTCATGTGTCTTTAATTCTTCCATCTCTTCTGTTAGATTAGTAACTTCGGTTTTCAATCTTTTGATTTCCTTTTCTTTGTCTTCTAGTTGAACTCTTTGTTAAAACTCTTCATGGTTAGATTGATCTAACTGTTGAAGTAGCAACATATCCTTTTGTTGAAGTTTCTTCAACTCTTCTATAATGCACATGGTTGTGTACTCAATATTTTCAAGAGCCTCCACGGGAACTTTAATATGCATATAATTTCCCGGTTCCAAACGAATCTCTTAACTGCAACATCAGTTTTAAGATTATGTAATTTTCTTTAGTGATTACTGAGGTATGCCTCAATTCCTTGATGATGTTGTCTTTCTCATGTTTGACTGAGGTTTGCATCAAATCCTGCATTTCATTCGGATAAGAAATATTTTTCTCTATATTATGTTCTTCAATCTAATTGCAATTTTCCTTTTCTTTATATTTTTCCTTATCTTGATAAGAATTCTTTTCTTCTAAGTTTTGTTTTTTATTATGATAAGAATCCTCTTTATCTGAGTCTTTTTCCTCACTTTTATAGGATTTCTCTTCTTCTTGTGTTTCATTCTAATAACAATTTTCTAGCTGGAGCCATAATTCTTTAGCAGATTTGTAGTGCCTCATCTTTTCTTTGACTTGGTCTGACAATCCATCATGGATTGCTTTTAAGGCTAATGTATTGTTTCTCCTTGCCTCTTTTGCAGTTTTGGTTTTTCTCTTTGAAGTAGTTAAGTGCCAGGCTTACTTACTACCAAATCCCAAAGTCCAGATCCTCCTGACTTCATATATCTTTTCATGTTTTCCCTCCATGATGAATAATTTGTTCCATCAAATAAGGGATCTTCATTTGTGGAGATAGCAATATGTCCACCCATTTCTTCTGAATCTACCTTTAGTATTCAAACTATGTTGAAGGAACCCTCTCTGATACCAATTGTTGAAATGCATACTTGACACTGAGAGGGGGGGGTGAATCAATGCCACAAAACTTTGGACAATTTTCCACTTTTCATAAATTAACTGAACAACATATATTTATTTCATTTTCTCAACCAATATATAAAAGAATAAATATTTTATTTATTTATTTAACTTGAATGAATACATAAGATAAATCTTTTAATTTTATCTTCAAACAACTATGAGAGACCAAGCTCTCTGTTACAAGACCCGGATTGTAGTTCTCAGATCCAACTGAGAAATGAGGAATCCAATCCTCATAACAAGTCCCAGCTTGTTGATCTCAGATCCAACTGAGATGTGAGGAATCCAATCCTCATACAAGACCCATCTTGTAAAAAGGCACCAACCTGATAGAATGAACCTTCATTCAATCCATTATATATAAATATATATACTTCAACAAATTCAACTACACTTTCTTCTCACCATTCTTTCTTGTTTATATAGTCTTTCAACTGGTGTGAATTTGAATCATTGTGTCTTTTGATATTTGAACAATTGTACCTTTTCATTTAAATGATAATATTAAACTTCAAATAATGTCATTTTTCCTTTTATCCTTTATTCATAATGCTCATGATTTAACTCTCTTAATCATGACTGTGTGTCCGGTTTTTTTTCTTCATGAGTTGATCACAGACATAGATCGACTCATTATGTCATACTCATGCTTCTGCTGCATTTTCATTTCACCAATAGATCATATTTGATCTTTTATCGACTCTTTGTATTTGTTCTAGTATTAATTCTCTGTCGAATTAAATTTGTATGAGGTGCTTCCTTCAAACCATTTTCATATGACCATAAGCGTAGAACCGTAGGCTTATTAATTTAATAGTTGCCTCTTCTCTCACCCTTATTTCTCTATTACATACGACCTCAGGTGGTGACCAGGCGCTAGGCTAAATAAATGCTTGATCACTTATCAAGATGGACAGTCACGTTTTAATCACACGATGAGATGGAAGACTATTGTTACTTCGAGACTTCATCCTTCGCATTCTAGCCTCTATAATCTTTCAAATCTCCCGAATCAAATTTCGTCATAGTAGATCGAACGGTCAATATTTTATTTTCACGATGAACTGTTCTCGTTCATTTCGGAACTTCAGGCATTTGCTGGTGGTAAAACTCCCGAAGTAAAAACTCCTAGAGTGATGTAAATTGTTGACGTCACTTGTTGATGTGGCACTGACTGAGTGGCTACCACATGTCACTTAGATTTGTGACTTACGCATACCTGAAATGCCAACTACACTTTGACACTTGGCATCATATGATTGTGTCATGTGTCCTTGCTGACGTGGATCTCCTCATGTGGCACATGTTCTTCTCCTGGATCTAATGGTCCTTCTTTAACCTAAAAAGGTTTAACTCAATCCAAAAACTATCGGGAATTTGGGTATTCGGGATCTCGGGCATTTTGCCTTGCTTATCCTGTCCTTCTACTTTCCTTGATCTAACGGTCGAGATATTTCCCGAAGTGTTCCTTAGATTATACGGCTTGCATCTACTTCGGGACACTTTTTGGCTTACTATGTCCTTCCACTAAACTTGATCCAACGGTCAGAATACTTCCCGAAGTGTTCCTCAGATTGGACGACTCATGTCCACTTCGGGACTTCTCCCTTCAGGTAATCTTACTTGTTCTCAACCCTTTTCTGCCGAAGTGGTCAACGCTGAAGTTTTACCACTATTCTAATCCAACGATCATCATGTATTTTCCAGATCCAATGGTCCTCATTTACTTCGAGACTTCGGGGCTTCGGCCTTCATCTTTCCTTATCATATTCTTACACTTTATATAGATGGGTCGGTCAATATGACTCCCAAAATATTTCTCAGATCAGATGACTCATGTCCTCTTTGGAACATTTGTGGCTTACACTCTCCTTCCACTTTACTCGATCCAACGATCATTATATTATCCGAAGTGTTCCTTGGATCAGATGACTCATGTCCACTTCAGGACTTCAGCCTTCGGGTAATCTTACCCATTTTGGACTTCTTTTCTCTGGAGTAGTCAGCGTCGGGGTTGATTGTTGATCTACACAACTTTAATCCAATGGAAAAGATATCTTCTAAAGCTCTTGCTTCAGATCTATCAGTTGAGATCTAATTCTTCTGACTTCCCCTCGATTTAACGGTCTTGATTTGTCTCGAAATCTACATCAACGGACATGATTATTTTCCTTCTTTATGCAGGTTTCCTCCATGATCCAATGATCGATAATTCTCCTTTAGTAGATCGATGATAATGGATTATTGTGGGGTCCTCAACTAGCATGATGTTTAAAACTACCGTCAAGTTCCGCAATGGAAATTGCTCGTTTGGTAGTGGAATTGATGCCAACCGTAGATCTATTGGCGGGTGACGATCGATGGTCTAGACTAATTGCAGGATTGGAATTAACGTGTTGTTTAGTTCTCCCTTCGCACTCTACAATCAATCCATGCCCTTGATCTATAAATTTCATATCCAACGGTCATGACTTGATCTGATCATTGACTAGTCCTCGAACGGTCCTTCTCTTGTAATCTAACGGTCTAGACTAATTGCGGGATTGGAATTAATGTGTTGTTTAATTCTCCCTTTGCATTGCGCAATCAATCCTTGCCCTTGATCTAGCGCTTGCATATCCAATGGTCACGACTTGATCTGATCGTTTTTCTAAAATGCACTTTCCCTTCTAAGCTTCTGATCTTCATTTGCTAATCCTCCTAAGCTCTTAATTTGTTAGTCCTTCTGTACATGGATTTTTTGCTCTTTGTTCATACCAACTCATCATTATAACGTAATGACATAATTTGTTTACATCAATAACAATACATCAATGACAATATGTCCAACATCCTATGATTTCTACCTGTTGTTGCGGGCGTCATGATTGTTGTCCCCACGGTCATATCATTGACTCCAGTGGACCATGACTCTAACGATGAATTAGTAGTAGGCGTCCACTCATTTACATCACCTCCAAATTTAGAAAGGAATCAAATTTTGGCCTAAATATTAAAGTGGGGCTTTGTCCTCCTGTCGCTTATCTTCTGCGAGTCTAGCTCCTAGAGAGGAATAGACATGTCGGGTATTGTAAATTTATTAGTTGAAAGTTGTTGTGGAAGATATCAAATGCCAAAGTTGGACACAATAGAATTTGGGGTAAATTGGGAGTAATTGAGATTTGATAATGACGATTCCAGGTGGTAATTATAGGCAGAAAATGGAGATGAAGATGAACCAATGGATACTTTACAGCATAATCATGGCATTGTCTTTGTACATCAGTTACACTAGGGAGAAAGGGCAAGTGTATGAGTAGGTAATGCTCATAACTCTGAATTTTTTGTTTATTTTTTGCAACTTTCATTGGAAGGTGATGTGACGTGCATCTTAAGGTCTGATATACAGATGCACATATATCTCTTACAAGGTGGTCGCATGGTGAATGTAATGAGCTAGGTGGAAATCCAAGCCCTTGCCATGGCATGAAGACATGGCAAGGTCGTGAGGGTTCTAACAGCATTGTCAAAGGATGGCAGTGTCAGCTTAGTTGCAGGATGGAAATGTTAGCTTAGTTTCATCATGGAAGTGTCATGTATATTAAATGTAGAAGCTCAGAGCCGAACAATTCAATGAATCAATTTTATTTTTTTAAATCAATTTTAAAATATGAAAATTAAGAAAATGATTTTTCCATCCACCAGAATTATTTAGCCACCTCAATATCCTGAGGGCCAATAAAAAAAAGGGAATACAGATTTTTGAAAAATATAAAAATAATTTGTAATCTTGAATTTTTTTTTATTAAAAACTAATCCACAGCATCTGAAAATTTGTAAAAATGATACAAATTGTACTAAGTATTGTCGCAAAAAGCACCTGTTAATAGGTGGTCAACTATCCTTGACCACTATGTGAAAGCTATATTCCCTAGTCGGAGGCAGGGACTAATAAATGTATAAGTTGAGCTCAAGTCAAGACACAAATTTTTGAAAATAAATTAGGGGAAAATGGGAGTAAACTTGGATAAGAACAATGATTTTGGATTAGGACTAATCTTGAGATTATAATCATAAAGACAAGCATAGCTATGTAGAAACCTTGGGTTGAGAGAAAAATTTATAATGCAATGACTAGACACAAGTATAAATTTGTAAAAACTTACTTGGATTGAGAATTCAAATCTTGAGATGATGAGGAATAGATAAGGAAATAGGCAAGTCTTTGCAAATTTTGCGAAATGTCGAAAATATTTATATGTTACAACAATGATGACAACCACTACAAAATTGGGAATGTATTTGTGCTCCTTGAAAGATGAACTAAGGAAAAAATTTGATGTCATGAATGACATCTGTAACCCTACACTTATTTTACCATGAGTCTCCAATGCCTTCAATGACATGTGATATGCTATAATGTAGTGATTTCTCAATTTCAATAACACTTGAAATTTCTCAATATTTGAACCTGTGAATGGATATGACAAGAACACTTGAAATTTATCAATATTTGAAACTGTAGGAATCTAGGTTTTCTAGAGAATTTGGGGTAATCAGACTCCTAAGAGATTATTTCAATTGAACTATTCATGGGACACAATATAAAAGTGTGATCGCCTCATTTTTGAGATTTTAACAAGAAATTGGTGAAATATTGCCTAAGATAAACTGTTATTTTTTAAAAGAAATATGATTTGATCGTCGAATACTCCAATAAGTTATGATTTATATGGTTTGAAAAAAAAATATTGAAGGGCTTCCTCAAGCCAACCTGGAACTTTTAAAGATAAGGAAAAAAAGGATCCATCCTTCTCAAATTTCCAAGATAAGGCATAACTACCACATTTTATTTACCTTTCTTATAGATAATCTCATAGTCATACCCTGGTAGCTTTGTGGCCTACTTATGTTACTCTAGTGAGGATAACCTTTGTTCAAGAAAGTACTTTATACTATGATGGTCATTCTTGGTATGGAAATGTCGCATGATAAGGTATGAGTTGTAGGTCTCTACAACATGTAGGATGGACATTATCTCTTTATCATAAGTGGATTTACCCAAATTGTGGTCACATAACTGCTTGTTGGTGAATGCTAAAGGGTTCCCTTCTTGCACCAGTAGTACTCCAAGACCTCTACTTGAGGCATCACATTCCAAGACAAAAGTCTTGGTAAAATATGGCACAACTAATATTGAAGTTGTCAACATGACATATGTTAAAGTTGAGAAGGATTATTTTGTGACCTCATTCCAAACAAAGGCGTTATTTTTTAGTAGCGAGGTTAAAGGAGCTGAATTTTTCCATAATTTTTCACAAACTTCCTGTAAGTCCTAAGAATCCACGCAATATCTTCAAGGTTTTAGTGTGGGGCCAATATTGTATAGTTGCTACTTTTTTTGGATCAACTTATACTCCCTCCTGGATTACAATGTGACCCAAGTATTCAACCTCAAAATCCTCAAAAGAATATTTGAATAATCTTACAAATAGATGGTGGTCCTGTAGGAATTGCAAGGCTCTATCAACATGCTCAATCTAGTATTCCCATGTTTTGTCGTAGATCAAAATATCATCAAAGAATAATGACACAAAATTGTAGAGGAATGGTTGAAATATCTTGTTTGTGAGGCTCTATAGGTTGATGGAGCATTGCAAAGGCCAAAAGGCATCACTAAAAACTCATGATGACCTTCATGAGTATGAAAAGAAATCTCAAGGATGACTGCCTCTTTCATCCTGATCTAGTGGTAGATGAAATGAAGGTCGCGTTTAGTGAAAAAATTGGCTCTACGAAGTTCATCCAAGAGGTCATCAATAACCAAGATAGGAAACTTTTCCTTGATTGTCAATTGTTGGAAGCATGCCGAATAAGAAAAGAAAGGCTATTTTGGGAAGAAAGGCATGTACGAGGAAAGCGACAGCTGGAAGGAAGAGCAGCACGTGCGCATACATGGAATACCTAATGACGTTAGGGTTAGGGTTTTTGTAATACATTGTAATGGCTAATGAGCCAGAAATGTATTTATATGGATACATAGGAGATCTAAAGGGGAGAGTTGGGCTTAGAGAGTCTAAAGAGACAACGGGAGGAAGGAGTCTTGTTTTGATAACTAGTTTGTAATAATTTGTCATACGACCTAATTTTGTAAGTTGTTGAGTTGTAGAAGGGTCAGGAGGGTAGATCTTGAGGGTTAGATCATAGGCTAAGGAGCCTTGTGTGATGTAGTCCACCTCATAATAGATATCAACCCGAATGAGGATGAGTTGTAAAGCGCACGACATTGTAGTTTTGGAACTACCATAATAGAAGAGCTTGAGAGCCAAATCTTTGTGGACGTAGCCCAAGAGGGGGTGAACCATGGTAAAACCTGTGTTATGTGATTGAATTCTTGTGTCTTTTTTACTGTTTATGAGTAGATGTTATCATGATGAATGAATGATCTAATGATTTTGATTACATTACATGCATAATTGGGAATGGAAATGTATTTCTTTAATAAGTTAAATAGAACTCTCTGCGCACACTTCTCATATCTCCATTCAATCCTAGACTACAAACACTTGAGTATTACAGTCACCCATTAAGACTACCTTGGGTGAGACTGCACAATGCACTCTGTGCACCGCGATGCCTTCTGGTTTACCAAGAGGGCCGATAGTTTTAGAGGGTTTGTTGGAACCCCAGTAGACTTGAACCTAGGTCAATCATGTTAAAGGTATAACTCAGAGAGAAACAAACCAACAAATGGTTATGTTACTAGTTGGAACAACATAGGATTGAGTAGATGGGATCTGTTGAAGATCTGTTAAGAGAATGTAATATCTGCGGAAGGTGAGTCAAAAGAATACCAAATCAGATGCCAAGAAGGTGAGAATGCACCACTATAAGGGGATGTTGAGACCATGGAATCCCACAAAAGTAGAGATCGAAAACTGGTTGAAGACAAAGGAGCTAGATTTTGTGTAGAAAGATAACAAAAACCTTAGAATAACACCGCACAAATACCTTGAGAAGTATGTCTTTACTGATTTGCATGAAGTATTTTTGTGTGATTTTCCCCACTTATTGCAAGAGTGGATACTAAGGTTGAAGGATAACCACACAACAAACTGGATCCAATAGTTAGAGTGGACCTCAGTTCAGATTGAGCAGTTACAACAGGTGAATAACAAATTCACCCGCGCAGTAGATTTTTGGCTCGACGATATTATAGCAGGCTTTATAACAGAATTTGCAGTAGATGCCACGAAGTCGTACAATGCACTAAAGAAAGATTTTATACACGGGACTTGAGGAAGGTATATTTGATCGTTGTATAATTATATCATTATATTGCTCTATAACAAAGGTGTAATGACAATGGAATCAGATAACTAAACTTCCCTACATGCATGGGGGAAGGGGGGAAGCACTGACAGAAAAAATGAGAAATGAAAGGGGAAATGGATAAAGGAAAGAAGGAGGAACCCTTGGACCTAATAATGATGGATGACTACCAGATCAAGAGGACCATGGTGACAGCTATAAAAACGTGCAGTGGAGTACCCTACCAATACAAGGTGAACACCAAGAAGAGAGTCGCAGCCGCAAGGGAAGGCTTGGAAAGTGATGAAGAGGACGTAGAGGATCTTTGGGATGTGGATCAGATTGAGGAAATATTGCATGCAACATATGAGAGGAAGATGAGAGTTCCAAGAGAGGGAATAGAAGGCAGCAATCCTATCCATATTAATCTCAATGTGGAACCCATAAATCCATGTGCAACTAACACACCAAAAAGAACACTGCCATTTAGACAACCGAATTTCGAGAAAAGGAAGATAGAAAGAAGTATATATACACAAGGAACAACAACTGGGGGAGCCAGTTCAGGGAGCATTAGTCAAGTATCTACATTGCGCGGAGGTAGTAGTTGAACATTCAGGATGGCAGGACATGATCCCACCATCAGGTTACAAGAATTCAAAGGAGAAGCGTCGGAGGACCCGGAGAAGAACTTGTTTATCTGTGAGAATATCTAGGAAGAAAAACATATCACAGGAAAGGACACTAAACTTGCACAACTAGAGATTACACTAAGGGATCGTGCACTAGATTGGTATATGAGTCTAGCCACAAACAATCCACCAGGAACAACTAGAACGATTGCGGATATCAAGAATTTTTTTATGAATGAGTTTCGGAAGCGAAGTTCAGAGAACCAATACATGAACGAGATGATAGAAATTAGACAGAAACTAGGAGAATTTGTATGGGATATTGACCAAAGATTCAAGTGACTGAAAGGAAAGTTGAAATATCTCATGACATATATGAAACACATGCACCTGTTCGTCAATTCACTATTGCCACACTTAAAATATCCACTATGACAACAAAGTTTTGAGACACAGGCAAAGGCTCTGCAAGCAACCCTGCAACTGGAAGAAAACCAATATTAGAAGACAGATCCAGCCATCGAAGAGTTGAAGGAGGATTTGAATAATTTAACGTTCCAGCTAAACCAAAAAAAAAATACGGACAAAGGAGAAGTTGTTTGGTGTACCACATGCAGGACAGAAGGACACCATAAGAACGAATGTCCAACATTTGCGCAGTATATGGAAGTAGGGATGCCAAATCCGTTACCAACAAGAGGAATATGTTGTGAAATATGTAAGAAACAGGGACACGATCCATATCACTACCCGATGATGCAGAGGTACCAGACAGTCCCAAAGAGTTCATATTGCAACTTTTGCAATTCAATGAGCCATGATGATAAATATTGTAGAACTATGGAAGTTGTTAGGCTCAGAAGTCACTCCTGGATTGCAGCAAGAGTAGAGCCCGACGCCCATCAGTTATATGTCACGATTTTATAAAGGGGTGATTGACAGAGAATGAACTCGAAATAATATCGCTTTAACTCAGAACCCTGGACTAGGCTATGCATCAACAAGTGAGGTCTTAAGTTAACTTCAGACAGTAAGTTGTAATAAGGGTGATTAGGAGGAAGACTTTAGTGAGAAAATGCAAAGGTTTGTTGTGAGCATCAGGCTTCCAACGGCCCAAAGAAGAAAAATGTAAACACAATAACTTCTTGTATTCAAATCACAAGAACATTAAAAGAAATCATAACAGCGTTACCATAAAACATTTATATAACACTGTCACAATGCTTCATATGACTTAGTCAATCATGAACTCTTTCAACATTAGATGGAAACCAAATGGAATAAGAATCTCACTGTCATTAAACAAGAATGTTTCACATACATATACATAACCAGGAAAACCAATGCTTCATCAAAACTTTATAGTCGGGAGCTTAGCTCTACCATTGATACTTTACAAAATGGAAAAAATGCCTACATATACCCAAAACTTCATAGTAGGAACTTGATCGGGTTTCCATGGCATGACGTCCAGGTCACTTCAGTCAAACTGTGCATGCAAAATCTCTGCCAGATGCAATAGTTTACGTCGGGCCTTTGCTTGTCAGACTGCCCATGCAGTTTAATGTCGGATGCAATCTTTGTCAGACTGGACTGACAATGTTTCCCCATGTCTTGTCCTATTCTGGATTTCCATTTAAAGGAGGAAACGATGTCTAACCACCACCAACTGATTCAATAACTGCTTCCTTGGGATCATAGAGGCATGAGTCAAACTTGCACCTGGGAGACGTGGCGTCCTCTGCATTCTTCCACCTGGAGCTGAGTTGGATGCCTGCAGGGATGGCTAGGCATTCGTGGACGTGAATGAGGTTCTGATGGGAGCGATGGTGTCAACACTGTGAAGGTGGGATGAGGGGCGCTTATGTGGAAGTGATATGGAGGCAGGAGACAGCAGGTGTGGTAACATGGCTGGTATGGGTGGCAGACAGTATGTGCACTAGATTGGGACAGGTCAGAGGTGGAATACATGGGGAAGGATGAGGTGGATGAAGGGAGACAGGTGTCGAGAGGCGAGAGGGATGAAAATAAAGAGGACAAAACACCTGGGAGAATGGGGGGACAGGTGTGTGGCAGAGAAAGGTATGAGGGGAGTGGGAGAAGTGACAGGGAGAGGAGAGAGGTGGAGAAAAGAACACATGTCGGCGAGAGGTGAAAGTGGTAACGGAGGTGGTAATTGGTAAGAGGTTTTAAATGGGCCCACACA
>JZKD02S0844061.1:137402-186761 GCA_000966675.3 Picea glauca | reverse complement strand
TGGATCACAGCCGCCTAGATCCATGCAATTTTTAAATCACATGTTCCCATGCATCATCTAGGATTGGACGACTGAGATATTCAGTTGATCCAATGGTCCATATTCTTTCGGGACTTCTAGCACCGGGGATTCTTGATGTATCTCTCTCCAACTTTCCCGGTGACCAATCTACAAAACTGTGGATTTGCGCCAAGCGTCCTTTGGATGGACAGTTAAGATTACTACGACGCTTTCACTTTGACTATCCCAAAATGCACCACCCCTTTCAATATGACCCTAGGCTATGATAATGAGCCAGGGTTCTGGGGCTTCAGGTTTTGCATGTTGGGGTTTTGAAATCCAAGGGAGAACCCTGTCCTCCCAACTTGCGATCCTTGAAATGTCGATTCTTAAAACGTCGATCGGCTGCCACCTGTCCCCACTGGATCAGATGACCCAGATAAAATCATGGAATATGGGTGCTTGGTCTTCGGCCTCTACTCTATGTTAAATCCTAGGCAACTTCATGGCCCCAAACACCCGATGAACGTCGATCTTGCCTCGATGAAAAAAATCCTTGTCGTTCAAAACAAAAATGCCTGCATGCTTGATTTGAAGCCCGAAAGGAGACTTTTCTGACATTTGTGCTTGGACACTCATGGCTACAGCCTTTGAATAAAATGCATTTGATGGGTTTCTTTTAAACCCCATTTCTTTGTATTTTATACCAAGGGCCCGAAACTGGAGAGAAACATCCCCCTTTAAAGAATTGGTGATAACAGAATTGATGAGAGAGAGGACATCAAATGCATATAAGGTGCAGGCAGAAATGATGAATGGGAAAGACACACCTTAGTTTAACCAGGTACCAGCCCCATACAACACTACGCAACAGCATTATAATATTGCACAGCCACAGTGCAGCCTCAGTACAAGACCGCGCAGTACAATCAGGCGACTCAGTATAACACGCCGCGAGGGGATTGATCTGGATACATAGGCAGAGGATGAATAAGAGGAGGCTTTGGAAGAGGTTGAGGACTAGTGGTATGTCACAACTGTCAACAACCGTGACATTATGCAAGAGAATGTCCACTTCCACCGGCGACTTGTATGTATTGTCGCCATCGGATCATAACACAGAAGAATGTCCTATGTTATTAAGGAAGATCTAGGAAAAGAGGAATCAAAACAATCAGAATGTTCAATGGATTTCAGCAGAAGTGAGGGATGAAGGAAGAAACATCAACATAGCTAGGCACAGAGGAGCTAAAACAAGAAATGACGTAGCACGACAAGATTCAGTACAACATCAGTGGGTGAAGAAAAATGTCGAACCAAGGAAACAGTTCGATGCGCAGAATGAGAAAGACACATTTAAGCAAGCCAAACAAGAATTTCTAAAGCCAGACACCGCGTCGACCTCAATCGTGCATCATAGAAAGGAAATAACAGAGTACGAGATGCCTCCATTGTTGGATCATACCAAAGAAATGTAGAACCTAGGACAAGTACAATCAAAGGCTTTTTGCAATCATACGTAAAATTACTAAATGATCCATCCTCTGTCAAAATATTGCAAAGTATGTTAGAAATATGTAGCATAGAGACAGAAGGAAAAGTAGAATGGAAAATAGTCAATCACCTACATACAAGGAAAAGAACAAGTAGGGAGTTCAGGCTTAATTCCAACATCGGAGATTTCAACATGAGAGATATCATACTGGATCTAGGATCCGAAGTCAGTGTATTACCCAAGAAGACATGGCAATGTATGGGAGAGTCCACATTAGGATATTCAACCGTTCAGCTAAAACTATCAAACCAACACAAAGTTTTATGAATTTGGGAGACTGAAATGAGTAACAGTAGACCTGGATGGAGTGTGCACTAAAGAAGACTTCTAAGTGATCGAAATAGTGGACAGCACAACACCATATCTATCATTGCTCAGCTTGGATTGGGCGTTTGATAACCAGGCCATAGTCAGTTTAAAGACACAAAAAATGACATTTGAGTCAGGAGAATACAGGGTCATTGCGCCATTAGACCCATCAGAAGGGGAGAGGTTTGTAGATCATACCTTCTTGGACTTGTACAGAACAACTGCACGAGATGAGGATTATGTGAACCCAACTGCTGATGGGATACTTAGTTGGTGGAGCATTACTTCATGTGCATCAAACTCAGATACAGGTTTAGAGAACTAGCAATAGAGGTTACACGAAGTTTCCACAAGAAGATGCGCAACAATAGACCACGCAGTAAGATGGGTAGGTACGGAGATAAGGGAACCACCCAGTTTCCATGGGGTAAACGATCTAGAAGAATTCTTGACACATTATGAAGATGAAGAGTTATAAAACCAAAGACTCACGACACTCGATATGGCACTCAAGGCCACACCTGCAATATGGTGGGGCGCACACAAGGAAACAATCAAGGATTGGTATCAATGTAAGCGGTTATTGCGCATAAGGTTTGGCGCAGAACATGGAAGCAACCAACAGCAGAAGTACGATGGACAGGGGGTACCAACGGAACATTTGGAGAAGTGCATAACACTGTGGAAAATGACACCCCCAGAGTAATGGCCTCATCATTTTGTACATACCTTAGAGGGCATCCCAACAAACTGGTATACAGACCAGGAACTATGCAAAGGTACTGTGAGCTGGATAGTACTACAACAAAACTTTATAGTCAGTTTCTCATTTGAACATGAGAACCCCAACATAGATGCAACACTTAAACAAATAAGAGGGTTGATATTCATTCAAGAACCAGAAGTCGAACACATAACAGAGGAACAACAGCGAAACAGACAGACAGTGAAAGAATTGTTGTCATGCTACCATGTGTAGGAAGAAGTACCAGAGGAGGACAATCCACGTGATATTCAAATTGAGGAAGTTGAAGGTGAAAGAGAAGTGGAAGGTCCACCTCTAGAATCAAAAGTAATTGTTGTGTTGATCAAGGTGAAGAAATTCAACATTGGGACAGTTAAGAATCCCAAAATGGTTGGCATTGGAGACTACTAGGATGAGCAGACAGTGGAAAGCATAACAAAGTTATTACACGAGTACAGTGACCTGTTCCCCACAACGTTCACAAAAATGAAGGGCATAGTGGGAGAACTAGGTGAAATGAAGATACCACTCAGAGCTGAGGCAAGACCGATTAGACAGCGACCATACAAACTAAATCCTATATATAAGAAAAAATTCAAAGCTGAGATTGATAAGATGTTGGAGACTAGAATCATAGAACCAGTAGAAAAATTTGAATGGATAAGCCCGATGGTAGTTCAGGAGAAAAAACAAGGTGGGAAAATAATATGCATCGACTTGAGGAAGTTGAACGATGCATGCCTACATGATCCATTCCCTACACCCTTCATGGATGAGGTGTTGGAGAACGTAGGAGGACAGGAAGTTTATTCATCCACCGACGGATTTTCAGGATATCATCATATCAAGATAGCGCCGGAAGACAGATACAACACCACTTTTGCTACAGAATGGGATCCTACTAGTACACAGTCATGTCGTTCGGACTAAATAATGCACCAACAATATTTTCCAGAGTAGTCATAGTTGCATTTAAGGAATTTATCCACCAGTTTCTAGAGGTATACTTCAACGATTGGATAGTCTATATCATGTTGAAATACCATGTAGAGGTCTTGCAGTTGATGTTAGAAAGATGCAGGCAGTGCCAGATATCATTAAACATCAATAAGTGCATCTTCAGAACACTGTTTGGGATACTCTTGGGCCATATAGTATGCAAGCAAGGTTTACTAGTAGATCCTGCAAAAATTGCAGTAATCGTTAACCTGCCACCACAAAAAATAGTTTGTCAACTAAGAGAAACATTGGGACACACAAGATACTATAGAAAATTTATAAAAGGGTACGCACAGATCACCGCACCAATGGAAAAATTGTTAAGAAAAGTTACCAAGTTCCAGTGGAATGAGGATTGTCAATGCGGTCTGGATACGCTCAAAGAAAAAATGGTCACCACGCCAATACTAGTATTCCCGGACTGGGAGAAGACATTCCACGTACATGTAGATGCATCATACATAACACTTGGAGTTATTCTAGTGCAACCAAGAGAAGGAGAATTGGATCATCCTATGGAATTTGCAAGTAGAAAATTGTCAGACTCCAAGCAGAACTACAACACTACAGAGAGGGAAGGCTTAGCTATGGTCTATGCATTGTAGAAGTTCAGACATTACTTACTGGGAAAACATTTTAAGATGTTCACAGACCATTCATCACTCAAATACCTGATCATCAAGCCAGTGTTGGGGGGAAGAATCTGTCGATGGTTACTACTATTTCAAGAATTTTATTTTGAAGTAATAGTCAAGCCAGGGAAGTTGAACGCAGGACCTGACCACCTATCAAGGGTCATGAACAGAGAGGAACCTACAAATTTAGAGGACAACTTTCTGGATGCACAGTTATTTTTAGTCTAGATCATTGATGAATACTTTTCACATATTATCTAGTACTTGAGTACAGGGACTGCGCCATAGGAATATAACATCACGCAGAAGAAAAACTTGGTAGTCTAGGTTGCAGATTATCAGTTGATTGCAGGACACTTATACAAAATGGGCGCAAATAGCATCTTGTGGAGATATGTGCTCAAACATGAAATACTAAGGATCTTAGCAGAAGCCCATGAGGGAATAGCAGGAGGACACTACACAGGAAAAGATACCACGTAGAATGTATTTCGCATAGGACTATTGTGGCCAACCATTCACAGAGACTCGAAAGAGTACTACCAGAAATGCGATGTATGTCAGAGGGTTGGTAAACCGGATAGAAGGGATGAGATGCCCCTGTGACCATAGATAACGATGCAGGTATTCGACAAATGGGCAATAGATTTTGTGGGACCAATTAACCCATCCACCAAGAGGTCAAGAGCAAGGTACACTTTCACCGCGACAGAATACCTGACAAGATGGGCAGAAGCATCACTAGTTAGATATTGCAGCGTAGAAACAACAACACACTTTCTATTTGAGCAAGTGATCACTAGATTTGGTTGCCTAAGGATTTTGATGAGCGAACAAGGCACTCACTTCACTAACAACACTATTAAGGCTATGACTAAGGAATTTGAAGTCCATCATCAAAAGAGTACACCATATCATCCATAAGCGAATGGAACGGTAGAATCCTTTAACAATATCCTTGAAAATGCACTAACGAAGATCTGTAATGTCAATAGGGATGATTGGGACCTAAAAATACCAGCAGTGTTGCGGGCATACAGGACCACATGTAAGAAGTTTATAGGACATATGCCATTCAGATTGGTATATGGACAAGAAGCAGTGGTGCCATTAGAATTTTTGGTACCCAGTCTGCGTGTAGTAGCAACTACAAACATGACAGAACGAGGCGCGGTACAGGACAGGTTGAATAAACTGATGATCATGGAGGAAGATAGGATCCTAGAAGGGTTCCACCAAGAAGTTTAGAAAGGAAGGGACAAATCTTGGCATGACAGACATATCAAGAGGAAAACTTTCAAGGAATGAGACTTAGTGTTGATGTATGACAGTAAAACCCTTCAGCATCCAGGACAACTCAGAATGCACTGGTTAGGACCATACGAAGTAAAATCTGTCATGGATGGGGGAGTTGTATAGTTGAAGGACTTACGTGGAATAGAAATCAAATGGATGATCAATGGGAGCTGACTGAAGTTGTACAAGGATAGTCGACCACCCACAACTTGAAAGTCGTCGCGCAGTAAAAAAAAAGGAAAAAAAGAAGAAGATATAGTACAAGATATCAAAAGGGAGAAGCAAAGGCATAGTGCGCTGAAACTAGAAGGAGCACACGCTGAAAGTAGAATGATCATGCATGCTCAACAATACAATCTTGATGGAGACAAGGCCAATGCTCAGTTCAAAGCGAAAACAAGTAGGAAAGGTGGATACGGCAAAAGAAGCGCTAATTGACGGAGGCTATCAGAATTGAATGTCGGAAACAATTGATGGGACGCTGCATTAATTGTGCTAGCTGGAAACAGCAAGGGAAATCAATGGAAAGTACGAAGGAACTGGCATTTCAATTAAATCATAATCGTGGAAACGCCTCCGACAAGCTTCACACAACGTCGATACAAAGCAGGGACGTGGGAGTAGAAAGGTTATTGGCAAATTGGAAAGGGCACAAAGCAATAGAGCATACGCAGCAAAGAGTGAAGGTTGCAGAGGTTGTTGATCTCAATGAAAAACAACTTTACCACCATGGCACCACCCATACAGGGAAAATCGATCCATACTTCTAAATGACCCTAAAGTAGTACCAGATCACAATTGCAATCATAGGGAAGCAAACAACAACCATCTCAGCCCCCAAAAGTCATCAATGTGGACGAAATCCCATCGTCGAATACAACACCAGGAATCCCCACACCCATTGTGAAAGAAATCCAGCGGACAACACCAGCAAGCATGAACATTGATATGGCGAAAGAGGGGAAGGGCTAACAGAATGACACAGGAAACCTAGGGTACCCAAAAAACCCTAAAGAATCCTTAAGAGTCAATGGGACGGCTCCAAACCAAGAAGAAACGGTCACACCAGAAGAATCATAGACAACCACATCAGAACAACCACAAGAGGGAGCAGTGGAAGATGTCATTGGCTGACCAGAGGAGTATGCCGAAGAAAGAAAAATGGAGGATGGAACCTCGAGTCGGCCACCACAACAAAAGGACAAGAAGACGGTACCTAGGTCACCGTGTAGATAACCCACTACAACAATTGTTTTTCCACGCATTTCAGAAGGGGTACGTGTACCAGCAAATTTGATAGGATATGTAGAGAAATTGAGGTACTCATACCATGATGTAACAGACACAGACAAGTTCCCATAGTTCGCTAAGAAATTCTACCTACAGACTATGGGTATAGGACCCTTTGGGGAACCAATCCATCAACCAGTCTAGTGGGTAGTAGGACTGGCCAAAACCAGAATTCTAGGTCTGTTGGACCTACCACACTTTGGGAGAGGCCAGTATGCAAACAGTTGCATCAAGAAGATGATGGTGGTCACACATGGCAGATATCTATGGCTGGAACAACTCATCTCAATAGACGTAGAGTTCATCGCATACATCATAGGGTGGCCATCTCGAGGCATGGATCTCGCATAGTTTATCGAGGACAAAACAAAGGTGAAAGCACTGGCCGAGGAGATGAAGAAGAAATACGAGACCGAAAGGGGTTCATGCGGAATCATTATCAGTCATATTAGTGACATCGTGACAAGAATGGACACAAAAATTATGGCATGCAAGTTGCTTAGGAAATGTCGCAAGGAGGAACTCTTGACCGAGGTTGTCGCAGCTGCAGCACAGTGTGTCGAGGGCACCACACTCAGTTGGGCCCCTTATTTGTTGAATATGTTCCTAGATGACTGCAAGGATGCGCAAGATATGGGGACAGAATTTCATTATTCATGGCTACTCATCCTGATAGCCGTGATGGGATGGAAGGAACCGAAGTACTCATTTTTTTGCCACTAAACCCAAACCCTGCCACGAAGCACGATACTTATTGCTTGTATCCGCTTCAGACGCCAAGAATAGAAAAGCGAATGCATCTATATTCGAAGGATATCTCTGCAACCTACATGACACCATCGCCAACATTTGGAGGGTAACACCGAAAGATATTGCACGCTATCAAGGCATAGCCAACTTCAAAGACACTAGACATGCGATGTGTATCCAAGCACGGAAGGACCTCGACAATCAATGGCTAAAACTGTGTTACTTCATCATGGAGGAGGACATACAAATGGCCATTAAGGATTGGGAAGACGAATGGAGGATTCCAGTCCTCATTCGGGAAATACCTGCAGAGATAGAGGAGGAGAGGTAAGACGGGAACACACACATGCTGAGGAGGTAGGGTAGGAATAGACACATCCCGAGGAAGTAAAAATGACCAAGAAAACAAGTACAAGTCAGAACAAGGCACAACAGAAGAAAGGGGGGACATCCATGACATGAGTCTAGACAGGGAAGAAGAACAACACACAGGCGCCAAAAGTACAACAGAAATAGGCTGAGGCAACACAGGGAATTGCATCAAGTGTTAATCCACAAGAGAAAGGTCAGACTAAGTGGCCAGTCACCCAGACGGGGGGTGTACAGAAGAAGGCAAAGGCACATAGAACACCCCCAGAATACACGATCACGGAAGATGATGCAAACATGGTGGCCCAAATGATCCAGGATCGCACAGTCCAATATTTCGAGAATGTTGCGCGCCAAAGGGACAGAATTGAAGAAGAGTTGACATACATGGGACAGCTCCTCAGGAAGATCGAGGAAGCACAGGCAGTGGGCAGCAGCGTAGACACGGGCCCGTCAACATCCTAGATAGGAGGGGAAGTTGGATCAAGCGAGCAGGACAGGATCCAGACGACAGAACAGTCGAGCTCAACATTTCATGTCACACCCAGCATGTTTCACATGGATGAAATCATGGGGCAGACACCCCTCAAGAACTTGGCTCAACTACAGTTGGTATTGATACAAATACCAACCAAGGCCTTATATAAACTGCAAGTCAACATTACACAAGAGGTACAATATTGCGCACGCACTAAGACAGCGGAATTGCAGCAGACAAAGGACAAACAAGATGAGTTGGAATTGATACTCAATCAGGCTAAGCTCGAGACCAAAGAAGAGAAGGACCGCATGAATGGGTTGGATCAAAAAGTGGTCGTAGCCTACAAGAAAATCCCAAAGAATGTGCAGACGACCAAACCCATAGTAGCAGAAAAGATTGATCAGATTGTGCAAAAAATCGATCAATACCAACAGGAGATAGAGCATCTCTGGGAAAATATCACACCTACCACTCCACCAGTAGTGAAGGAGCAAAGGAAGCAGGAGGAAACAACACAGATAAAAGAGATAGAACGACAAGTCCGTGCGGTGACCGACTTGTTCGAGAAAGCAGCACAACTTGGGATGAAGCTGGAAGAGGATCAGCAGGTCCAGCAGTGGGAATGGGAAGGAGAAAGGATAAGTGTAGCTATCCAAGACCTCAAGCAAAGGCAGAAGACAATGTTGATCATGAAGTGAGTCAAGGGAGCGCAGAACGTGAAGAAACTGCAGGCAGAACTCATAGACGCGCAGACACATAAAAAGGAGTGCCAAGCTCAAATGGAACCACTCTAGGAGTGAGCAGTAGAGTTCATTGCATAGGAAGAGGAAGCCAAAACATAAATGGCACAAACCCAGGTATAATGTGCAAGGACAGTCAGCGATGAGATTACAGTGAAGATATTGGACGCACTCAAGGAGAAGATCGTGCAGGCCCAAACACAAGAAACAGAGCTCACGGAGAAGTTCCAAGCGATTGAAAGAGAGATTGGCGAAGCACATAGGGGTTAGGTGGCTCGAGAGGAGCCACATTTCAGTGTTGGGGGCATGTTGGAAGCAGGTCAAATCAGAAAGGAAAGACTATTTTGGGAAGAAAGGCATGCACGAGGAAAGCGATAGCTGGAAGGAAGAGAAGCACGTGTGCATACATGGAATACCTAACAACGTTAGGGTTAGGGTTTTGGTAATACATTGTAATGGTTGATGAACCACAAACATATATATATATATATATATATATGGATACCTAGGAGGTATAAAGGGGAGTGTCGGGCTTAGAGAGTCTGAAGAGACGACAGGAAGAAGGAGTCATGTTTTGATAACTAGTTTGTAATACTCTTTCATACGACCCAATTTTGTAAGTTGTTGAGTTGTAGAAGGGTCGGGAGGGTAGATCTTGAGGGTTAGATCACAGGATGAGGAGCCTGGTGTGATCTATTCTACCTCATAATAGATCTCAACCCGACTGAGGATGAGTTGTAAATCATGCGACGTTGTAGTTTTAGAACTACCAAAATAGAAGAGCTTGAGAGCTAGATATTTGTGGACGTAGCCCAGGAGGGGGTGAACCACGGTAAAACTCGTGTTATGTGATTGAATGTTTGTGTGTCTTTTACTGTTTATCAGTAGATGTTAGCATGATGAATGAATGAGCTAATGAGTTTGATTACATTACATGCATAATTGGGAATGACAGTAAATTTCTTTAATAAGTTAAATAGAACTCTTTGCGCACACTTCTCAGATCTCCATTTAATCTCGGACTGCAAACACTTGAGTATTGATGTCACCCATTAAGGCTATCTTGGGTGAGAGTACGTAGTGCACTCTTTGCACCGCGTTGCCTTCTGGTTTACCAGGAGGGTTGATAGTTTTAGAGGATTTGTTGGAACCCCAGTAGACTTGAACCTGGGTCAATCATGTTAAAGGTATAAATTAGAGAGAAACAAACCAACATCAAGTTATTGAGAGCTCAAAAATTGAGACAGATGCATCGGGTACCTTCCTTCTTTAATACCATAACCAATATTGATGAGTAAGGGTTAGTACTGGGACATATGACTCCCACCTCTTAATGATCTTTTCAATTGTATTTTTATGTGCATAAAGGTGCTTATAAGGATGCACATTGGGTGGTTTACTTCTCGTGGCATATTTATAGGCAGAGTGTGCTTGTCATTGATGGAAAGAACAACAGTGACAATGGCATGTCTACAGGTAGGAACAACAGTGACGATGGCATGTCTACAGGCAAGAACAGTGGTGACGATGGCATGTCTACATGCAAGAACAACATAAACAATGGCATGATTACTAGTAGAGTGTGCAATCAAAGCTCGGGAGGAATAGTGCAGAGTTGCACGTAGATCAAAAGTATGTGGCAAGGTCGAGGTTAACTTCATTGTCAAAGATCATGAGAGATAGTCTTTTTCAAAAACACAGATGAGTCCCAAAGTCATCAAGACTCGTAGAAGGATCAAAGGTCGAGGCCTTTGAAACTTATAAATTCTTCCAAGTCGGGAGGAAGCATAAGCTCAGGAGGAGGAGCGACAGTGGCCTTTGGATCACCAATCTTGAATAACCGATGTCCATTAGATCAGAGTCCAGTGACCAGAGGAAGCACAGAGAAGAAGTACAGATCTGATCCATTGGATTTGAGCATCGAGGACCAACAGTCGTCGGATCCAGTATAAATGCAAAGAGGATAATGGCCGAGGGCCATCCTCCAACTCTGCAAAATGCGAAGTCATGATGAGATTTGAGTCGTTGGATCCAGAGGACACGTGGCAAGAGATCATCATTTTGTTGACTCACGAACTGAAAAATTCAAAGGTGAGAGTTGTAGGAACTCATGATGTCCAAGTTCACGAGTTGATCTAGACCATTAGATCATGGGGATTTGTGAGTCGTTGATATGACGCTCGCAAATAATGGGAAGGCAGGAGGAAAATATGCAAGGAGTTGGGAGCTCTAGAAATCCTAGTTGTTCATCTGGGAAGGACATGTGGTAGTCGATAAAGTAGTTTTGAAAAATCGGAAGTCGGAAGAAGGGAGGTGAGTAGTCCTCAAACTTCGCAAAATGTGAAGTCCTGATATGATCTGAGCCCTTGGATCACCGAGGATCGTGGGTCGTTGATCTAGAGAAGGTTTCAAAAAATCGAAAGTTGGGATACGGGAGGTGAGTAGTCCTCCAACTTTGCGAAACATGAATTCCCAATGAGATATGGACTGTTGGATCACAGAGGGTTGTGGGCCATCGATATGACACAGAGCGCTGAATCAGGAATCGGGAGTTGGAAGAGTCAGGGTTGGCTCATGTTCAAGCACCCGACATGCGAGGTCATGATTTGATCACAGTCGTCGATAAAAGGGAGAGTGTGGACCGTTGATCAGGCACGATGAAGTTCACAAGTTTGTGAAACGTGAAGCACCCTTTTTCTTGGCCCCTGGTCACATTCAAGGTCACATCAGCGGAGATCGCCAATATCATGAAGCACCCATTTGATTAGCGAGTGGTCACAACTAGTGGTCACATCAATGAAGGTTAAGGGAGGAGCTAGCACGTCGCTAGGCTCCACATCAGAGATCGTGATTTGGGAGAATGGAGGAAACTCGTAGCTGAATATCCGATGTTCGAGATCGCGAAGCGCCTTTTGGTCAGGCCTATGGTCACAACTTGTAGTCACGTGAAAGGAAGGGGCTTAGCCAGAAAAGAGAGCACCCACTGTGTAGTTTTCTTAGAAAGTGAAAAGGCGCCAAAGGCATGAGCGCGCGGAGGTTCTCTGGGTAATTGCCAAAAACCACTGATTGTTTATGCCATAGAATTCGAAGAGGCTTCAGGGTGATCGTCGAAGAATCTGAAGAGACTCAAGGTAACTATTAGTGGAATGAAGAGACAATCGATAGATTGAAAAGTGTCGAAGACTATTACTTCCAGTGATGCCAAAAGAATCTCAGGATGAACGAACATTCATGGTGAACAGATTGAGCATAACCACCAGAGAATACGAAGAGTTTCCAAGATGATCTGGCAGAGGACTCGGCGTGTGAATAACATGCAGAATAGAGAAGAGAGTCAGTTCTTTGTGATAGTTTCTGCATGCGAGAAGAAGGTGGTTGTGTAGAGGACCATAAGAGTATATAAGAGGCGCAACACATAGAATGAATGGAAGCAACAGAGTATGAAATGAAGCAGAAAAGATGAACAAAGAGGCTGGTATGCATGGAGGAGAACACCAATGCAGGCGGAGCAGAGAAGTGTAGAAGAACAATGATGAGACTGGTAAGCTATTGATAAATATTGTATCACTATAATAGATTCCAACAAGAAAAGATTTATACTTCAGGGTGGTAGGGTGGTGTTATGACTGTTGTCCTCAGAGTTTCAAGTGGGTGCTTGAACACACGGATCTGTAGCTTCCATCTGGTTGAAGCCAGAAAAACCAGGGTGGTAGGGTGGTGCAAGGGAGAACTATTGTTCTATGTTATGCAGGTTAGTGCCTGTGTGACTGGAAGTTGGTGCTTCCATCCAGTTGGTGCTGGAACACTTAGGGAGTTGGTGCTTCCTTCTAGTGGGTGCTAGAGAAACCAGAGAGTTGGTTCTCTCAGCAAGTTGCATCTTGTAAAATAGAGGTGGTAGCCTTACAATGAGTTGGTGCTCATAAGAATGATAATGTACAGAAAATAAAGATTACTTATCATATCAAGAAGAAGATGTTTCCTCCCTTTATGGGTTTCCTCAAGAATATGTGTCTTTGTGTGCTTCATGTGTGTGATTGATGTTGAATACTCTATTGCTTACTTCCCTGCATTATTGTGATCATCATTGAGTCTTATGTAATGAGTTTAAAATGGTTATAATTTTTTAAGCATACTGACAACTGATTCACCCACCCCCCCTCTCAGTTGTCTAACAATTTCCTGGAATGAGGGGAATACCATTTTTTATGTTAGTGGTAGCATAGGACAGGTACTTCCACATTGGCATGTGTCTGGCATGTGGAAGTCATCGAAAGCCTTCTATCCTTGATTTTACTTTAGTTAAAAGGAATTAATTAAAGTAAAATTGTTTTTATTAGTTATTTTAGTTATTTAAGGAAAGTACTAAAAGTAATTAGCCTGTAATCTAAGCATGTCAATCTTAAGTGGGTGTGATAAGTAATCTCAATTGTCAATCACTTTGGAGATTAGGTTTAGATTGTAACTCATGATTATAAAATAAGGGCTAGGGTGAAGGAGGAAGACACATGTGTGAGATACACTTGGTGAGAGATCAAATTCAAGACTTTTGGCAAGATGCCAAGGTCAAGGATAGCAAAGAAGGAATTTTGCTAGAGTGAGGAGTGTAGAAGCAAAGAAGGACTTTTTCTTACACAAGAGTGAGGAGATCTTACTGGTTGGGTGAAGATATTTCATCCAAGTGTTTATATAGAGAGGGTTGGATCAGAAAGGAAAATGATTCAATATCTTGGATAGGTGAAGAAGGACTTTCACATAGAGGTCATACAGGTCAAGAGAAGAGAGAGCAGAGGCAGACACAAGTGGGTTTTAGTTGATAGAATCCATAGGAAAGCGTAGCACTATATGAAAGTTGTCATATAGAGTTTTTGAACATGTACACAAGTCTCAGTGGAGACAGTCACGTATGTACGCGGGTTTTTTGGAGGAAAGGTGTGTGCACCTAAAAAATATGTTGGTATAGGGTCGTACAAAAAAATGGCCATTGCCAGGTTTTCCTACAATGTATATTCTCTTAGTGGGTCATTCTCCCTATTACGAAAGCCCTAATTTGACCTTAATAAAAGCATATTGGAACAGGTTTTCCCTTTGGGGTTTTTCCAAGGGTTTATACCTGAAAATATTGGTGTCTTGTGTGTGATATTTTTTGTTTTCTGGTTTTTGCTTCCGTTGCATGTTTAGTTGATTACTCAACTATGATTTTAGTAGATAAAGTGATTCTATTTTGAGTTAATTGTCGAGTGTTTGGTTGAAGTGGTAAAATATCAACATGGTATTAGAGTGTGATCTTTGAAGGGAGGAAACCAAAAGCATAGATCTCAGTAGTTTCAAGAATATCTTTAACCAGGAGGCGGAAATCGAAGGATAGATTTCAGGGAAACAATAATAATAAGGAAGAACAAGGGGTTTTGCAGGTGTATGAAGGTGTATGTAGGCCATAGTGGAGGTAGTCACGTACATACATGAGTTACAATGATGACAATTGCTTGCATACATGAGTTGCAGAAGTGACATTTGTGTACAAGGCTGTACAAGATAGTACAAGGGCAGTTTCAGCAGAGGTGTGACACACCCAAACCCTTGAAGTTTACTTAGGCTGGTGGGATGTCCACTTTCCTCATTTATTCATGATTCACCATTGGATTAAACATTCATTTATGCAAGGGATTATCTTATGACAATTTAAATTATGGTAATCCTTTCTAATCCTCGGGGATTTTCCCCCATTTGGCTTACTAGAGAACCTAGATGCCTAGATGCTCCAATTTGGATGGTATGATATACACATACCCCTCAAATCAATGATCGGTGGCCATTCAGACTCGTTCCCAATGGAGTGCCTGATCACCTAAGTTGATCTCCCATCCAACAACACCATCTCGACAAATCAATCATTGAAATATAATGGTCCTCGGACTCAAGGTTTAACAATCACAATTACATCGAGGTCTTCTACCCACTCGATGGTTACTCCCCACGTAAATTCCCCTTTTTATCTCACCAAATAAATGGAACCCATAGAAATCACACGACTGAGATTAAATCTCGCCCCCAACCAATCAACGATCATCTTTTCATTTTCAAAGTCCCTCCCTCTCGGATTATCAATCACATTTGCTCCACAACCACTCTGAGTTGCTCACTCCGACCATGCATCTCTCCGACAGATTGAATGATCATCGTTCATCCGATCCAACGGTCACTATGGACTTAAGGGGGTAATTCATATTTTTCGTTTGGGGTTTCCAAATCCTCTTCCTTGGATTGACTCCTTCAGAAACCAATGGCTAAGATCTCACAAGATAACCTCACGATGGATCTATGATCCTCGAAGTTCCTTTCATCGAACTCCTATCACAATATTCCTTCTGGACCTCTGACATCTCATCCACCAAAAATCTCCTCACTCGATCCAATAGTTCATATTTCTGCCTATCCTCTCTCTCTGATAGATTGATGTTATCATTTGACTTGGGGTTGTCCTCTTCGGAGTACAGAGGAAACTTCATCTAGCCACTCCAAAATGATACAATCTGATCAACGGTCCAGATCTTCCCACCTAGCCAAATCAATGGTTGTGAATTCAACCACTGCAATACATTGGTTTCTTCTAGGGAGACAGTCTGACTTCAAACTTAATGGTTCGGGGTCTTTTCTTTGGCCCTCCTAAGGTTTCACCAAACTTCTAGGCCTTGGAATTTTCAGGTTCACACTGGAATTGGTCTTCCCTTTTACAATTATATGAAGGGTTTCATGTCCTGCAATCCTTCCACATAAAACGTGTTATTTCTCATAGGGCTTGAGACTTATCACCTATATTGGCACCTTTGAGGTCCTAGGGTTTATCTGGCAACTTCCAAATGAATATTTTGTCCATATCCTGCAAACTTTCCTCCCAAGGATTCAAGGTTCTCTCCCATAACACAAGGGTACCCCATTTCACTCTTCGGTGAATATTTTGTCCATATCTTTCAAGATTTCCTCCAAAAACTGCAAAGACCTTATGAATGCAGACTATTCACACTCATTTAAATCCTCAGTTTAACAGGTTAAACTATGGAAATAACAAGCATGTCCCAATTAATCAAGGATTCCATTCATTGATTGCAAGCATTCATTTTTTCCATTTAATCTAGAAAAATTCATACATACAACATTCATATGCAATTAAGCAGATCAGGTCAAATACTTATCTAATTAGAAAACGACCAACATCAATTGACTGAGAGAGGGCGCATTTCCTCCCAACCTTAGACCATATCACAAAGTGGATTCCTATAATCTACCACCCATGTGCCAAGCCATGATACCACAAGGGGAAATATTCAACTAGATTCCAACTCAAGACAATCCAGGTAGGTTACTCTCCTTCCTCCTCTGATAACGGGTTAAGGCCCCCTTCCCACTGCACATAATAACTCTAAAAGTTTATCAGGTGGTTTCTCAACTAGATTTCCTTTGCACAAGGGAGTCCCTTCTCTGCTAACATTCCATTGATGACCTCCCCTTACCAGTGTTGCTTTATGTCCAATAAGCACCAAGTTGGAGTCCTATTTTTCTCTAGTCTGGATCTGAGTCTTCTCTGTTTTAGGAAGATCGTCAATAAGTTGGAAAAGTTTCCTATTTTCTTCAAGGAAAAACTTTCTTCTTCAATATGTGTTCATGAACACCTCTATTCATTGCACCTTTTCTCTGTGAGTTTGTTGCTCACTGATTATTTTTAGATTATCTCTTCTCGAGCTCCCTCGTGATTTGTTTCTTTCTTTTCATTCAATTATGTATTTGCACCCTTATGTGTGCTTTCTTCTCCCCTAATACCACTCCCCCGCCCTTTTTTCTCTCTCTCCCATCATCTGGTAGTGTGTCTCCACCTTTGGTCTCTTACTAAACTCCTTGGGATTCCCGTGGCCTTCCTACAGATGTGACCCATAGCTTACAGTTCCCATTTTGAAGGGGAATATATGTGGCGTCTTGTTGTCAGGTCATTCAATTTCCCTTGTCTTATTTAAGAGACCCAACTGTTAGCAGTCATTAACTACCTCAATTGCCAATATGACCTCCATAATTGGTCACATGGCTCCATACATATCTGGTGTGTTGGAAGGTGTATTCTTATGTTGTGTAAACATAAGTTGGCTTGTTAAGAAAGCTTCATATTTTATTCATAAAAATAACTTAGCTCCATCTTACCCAACCACTAAATCAATCCTTGCTTCATCAGTTCCCACTTGTGTATCATGGCTAGTACTTTCAAGGTTGTTCCCTCTCAATTAGTTGTTTGGTGTTTTCATTAATTAAAACACAATTACAAGATTCATAAACATAACATATGAAGTCTTAAGTATAATTACATTCTTGGGGGAAAACAAGGTGTTACAATAGGGCTATCAGATTAGATCTTGGAGATGGCAATGAGATTGTGATTCAAAGATAGGTTGGATGGGGTTTCTTACTACAGTCCTTGGAAGGAGAGAATCATGTTGGTGTTGATGCAGAATGGAATCTGGGAATTCACTAATACTCAAATAACTCCACCAACAGATGCAGTAGATCTGGTCATCCACAATCAAAGGGATGTGAAATATAGACATATCATTCTATATGGAGTGAAGGATCACTTGATCCCTCGCGTATAAAGAAAGAATATTGTCAGGGACATGTGGGAGGCTATGAATATTTTATTTCAAAACAAGAATGAGAATCGCATAATGGTGTTGAGAGATAAGCTCAGGGAAATGAAGATGACAGAATCATATACGATGAAAAGGTATCTCACCCAGATCCGAAAGGTTCGAGATGAACTGGTTGTAATGGGGGAAACAGTGGGTGATTCAGAGTTGGTTAGGACGATGCTCAAGGGCTTCATGAAGGAGTGGAAACCATTCATCGAATGAATCGTGGCACGAGAGAAGCTTCCAGATTGGTATAGGTTATGGGATGACTTTGTTCAGAAGGAACTTTGAGATGAATATCTGAATGGAGTTCGACATAAGAATGATGATGATAACCTTGCTCTTTCCAATCAGGAAAGGAAGGGAAAGTTAAAGAATGTTTTCAATGGAGAGTCTACCTCTCAATTCAGCAAGAAGAATGACATGAGGAAAGTCAAGTCTTTGCATTTCACAAGTTTGGACATTATGCAGGTAAATGTTCACACAGGAATAAGGGTGGGAATGAAATGCAACCAGAGGTATTTGCATTGGAAAATACTAAAGTGGATGTTTTTTGTAAGAAGTTTGAATATACAGAGTTCTTACTTGTTTCTCATACTTCCTTGGGCACCATATTAGCTTATGCATGGTTGATAGATAGTGGTGTCACATATCATATGATAGGAGAACGAGAGGTGTTCAAGAGCTTCACAGAGTCTAACTCGGAGATGATGTGGAACTTGGTATGGGGACCAAGCATGCAGTAAAAGGATTTGGAGTAGTGTTTTTCCAATTGGATTTAGGAGGCACATTGAGAGTGGCTAATGTGTTATTGGTGCCAAAATTCAAGAGGAGCATGCTCTTAGTCTCATTGATTGAGAAGAAGGGATTTGACGTAGTGTTCCAAGATGGAAAGGCATTGATCAAGCCTAGAGGATCTAGCTCAGACAAAGCAACTATATTTGGAGTTAGAGAGAGAAAATTGTATAGGATAAAGGGCCAGCCTATGTGGTAAATAGAAAGCATCAAAATGGAAGAGAAAAAGGAGTAGGTAGCTCTGAAGGTTGAGAAACTTAGAGGGAGTCAGCCTTCAGGTTCAAGGGGGAAGGAGTAACCTTCCAAGTTTTTCGAGAAGGATTCATGGTATGACATAACCATGTAGGATGCTCAGGAGCAGAGGCTTCTAGGAGGATGATAAGAGGCAGTGAGTCTTCAGAGACAGGTCAGAGCATGATGGCAGGGATAGCTTATGTGTCATAGGGAGCATCCAATCAAGTGGATTGGATAGCAAGCATGGTAGAATATCTGGTAGCAAAGATATATCCAACTCCATGTGGGATAAGTACCATCCTCGCTAAGAGGGAGTGTTGATGTGAGTAGTAGCAACGGATAGGTACTTCCGCATTGGCATGTGTCTAACATGTGGAAGTCATCGAAAATATTCTATCCTTGAGTTTACTTTAGTTAAAAGGAATTGATTAAAGTAAAAGTGTTTTTATTAGTTAGTTGAGTTATTTAAGGAAAGTGCTAAAATTAATTAACATGTAATCTAAGCATGTAAATCTTAAGTGGGTGTGAGAAGTAATCTCAACCGTCAATCACTTTGGGGATTAGGTTTAGATTGTAACTCATGATTATAAAAGAAAGGCTACAGTGAAGGAGGAAGACATTTGTGTGAGATACACTTGTGAGAGAATTTGGTGAGAGATCAAAGTCAATACTTTTGGTGAGATGCCAAGGTCGAGGATAGAAAATAAGTACTTTTTCTAGAGTGAGGAGTGTAGAAGCAAAGAAGGACTTTTGCTTACACGAGAGCGAGGAGATCTCACTGGTTGGGTGAAGAGATTTTTTTCAAGTGTTGATGTATTGAGGGTTGAATCACAAAGGATCGTGATTCAAGATCTTGGATAGGTGGAGAAGGAATTTCATCTAGATGTCATTCAGGTCAAGAAGAAGAGAGAGCAGAGGCAATCGTAGGTGGGTTTTAGCTTATAGAAGCCAGAGGAAAGAGTAGTGCCATCTGGAAGTTGTCATATAGATTTTTCGTACATGTACATGGATCTCAGTGGAGACAGTCACGTATGTATGTGGGTTTGTTGGAGGAAAGGTGCATGAACCTAAAAAAACATGTTGGTATAGGGTCATACAACAACACAAGAATTGTCATGTTTTTCTACAATGTATATTCTCTTAATGGGCCATTTTCCCTGTTACGGGAACCCTGATTTGACCTTAATAAAAGCATATTGGGATTGGATTTCCCTTTGGGATTTTTCTAGGGGATTATACCCAAAAATATTGGTGTCTTGTGTGTGAGATTTTTGGTTTCCTAGTTTATGTTTTCGTTGCATGTTTAGTTGATTACTTAGATGTGCTTTTAGTACATAAAGTTATTTTATTTTGAGCTAACTTCTGGGGGTTGGGATGAAGTGGTAAAATATCAACAACCATGGCCATGCTCCCCACTTGAAGTTGGTAAACCTTGTGGTGTTTCAAAGACCTATTAATGCTTGGAGAGAACCAACTGCAAATAAGGATGAATCTATGGTGGTGTGGTATTGACTACTTGTATGTCATTGAATTGTGCAATAACATCTGAGTGGCCTTTATTCAATAATTTCTCCATACAATGAGACGTTATAATTTTAGGGGAACTCGATGTAATCCCCTTGAGGTTATGTTTCTCCCCTTCCTACATGAGGCTCATGTACAATTATTCAAAATCCATGGTTATTGGTCCCAAAGTGCGTAACCATTTTGACCCAAGAATTATATTGGAACCACCCATTTCAATGGAAAAAATGTGAGTTTTGAGATGATACTCACCCATTTGTAATTTTACTTTTTCAAACCTAAACCCGCATTTTATTGTGCCACCATTGGCAATCATAGTTCAAAAACTTTAGATATAAGACGTACAAAACAATGGTTTTCTTGTTCCACAATCCAAGGGATAAAATTGTGGGTGCTACCACTATCAATCAATACAATCACTTTGTCGTGGTTGATGTAGCCAATTAATTTCAAGGTTTGTGGTGTTAAGGAACCTAATAGGGCATGGATAGAAATTTGAGGTTCCTCGAGAGGAGATTATAAGGGGGCTTCATCTTCCATGGGTGGGGTGGTGTCTTTCAAAGTTAGTTCAGGAGTGTCTTCAAAAGGAATGTCCTCCAAGTAGTCATGTGGAGATACATCCATTTGAAATAATTTATGTTCTTTACATCTGTGCCCTTTGAAATATCACTCATCACAATTATAGCAAAGATGGAAGCATTAATGTTTTTTCATCTCTTCGGTAGATATCTTGTAAATGTGGACTAGTTGTGGGTTGGATGAGCTGGGGGTAGCTACCACATGGTGGTTAGGGAAAGTGGCGAACAAAGGTCTCTTGGTTTGTGCATGGATCACTATCTCAATTTATTTAGCTCAGTCACAAGCTTCCAACCATGTTTGTAGGCGCTACATCGTGATGTGTTCTTTAACTATGTCCTTGAGACAGTTGATGATTTTTTTTTTAAATAAATCTAATTGGCCCTCTGTGCAGATTACCAATTGTTCAAAGGTGGTAATATTCCATAAATGTGTCTGTTTGGCATAATTTTGTTAGGCATCTAAAATGGTGAGTGTCACGCTCAAAATGAGCATAAAGTACTTTCAAAAACTGGGTCTAAGCAATGTATCCTTTATAATCCTTCCTATACCATTGCCACCATTACCAATGTTCAACATCCAAATATAATACCCCCAAATTTAATTTATGTAGGTTATTAGTAATGCCATGGAGAGAGAAATAATGTTCCATTTGTGTAACCCACCCTAAGGGATCTAACCCATCAATTTTTTTCATGTCGACCTTTGGAAAATTTCTCCATGAATTGTGATCCTGAAAATGTGGGCGACAATTATGATGACGTATGTGTGCATCATGTAATTTAGGGGTTGTAAAGTGGATCAATGTTTGGATCTCCTACCAAGATATTCCAATGGCCACCCACTAGTTTCGAGATTCCATGTTGTTTGTACATTGTTTCTCTCACATGTTTGAGTGAAGTCTCAATGTTAGACACTTTGTCTTCTATTTGTATGCACTGAGCAGGTTGGGTCTATTGTTGTTTTTTAGCCGGTGGGGCATGTTGTTGTTCTTTGAGTAGGCCATGTTGTGACTTTGAACCACTGGACCATCGAATATCTTGTGTAAGTTTTATTCTCTACTTATCTCATTGTGACTAGCAACTTGAAAGGAGTCTTTTCATATATACTCCAAATCATTGTATTGTCAAATCCACATACTAAGGGTTATTTAAGAGGTATACCCCTATGGTCAACACAATGAAAGAAATATTTTGAGATAGGTCTTTGTTGACGCTTGAATCCTTCATGACCAAAAATACAACCTCACAGGGATACAAATCCCCCTGCATTTTTATAGAGGTGGTACTCCTATTTGTTTCAAGATTTTCTTGGAATTCTAGATTTTTTAAAATAATATAGGACCTTGAGGAAGTCTGTTGCGATATTCAAAGAAATATAAAGATTGCAAGAAAAAAAAGGTTTTATTTTTAAAGAGAGTTCCTGAGAGATGATCAGGAACCTCACACATCATATACTTGAAAAAGATAGACAAAATTTCCTCACATCCATCATAGTTAAACTAAAGATTTATGATCATATAAAATAAAAGAAGATGGTCTGCATGCATAAGAGAACTTTAATAGAGTAAACACATGGGAAACTCAAATAAAGATAATGATAGATCAATCTCAAATATTTTATACTCAAAACTCAGAGTTATAAAATACAGTCAAAACTGATCACGAAATAGTTCTCTTGGGATTTCTGAAAAATATAGAGTCTGTTACAAAGCCTTGAAATTTAAATGTGTTTGTCCTTAGGACTGGGATTGGGGTTCCCGTAGACCATAAATAAAATATAAACAAGAAGTAAGTTGTGGAAAGAATATGGCGGGCGATGATAGAGTAGCAAGACCTGGAAAGAAGGCAAGGAGAAATTATCAGATTTCGGTTAAACCTTTCTAGTCAAAGAAGCATAGTAACTGGATGAAAAACTAATAAAGAAAGCAAGATATGATCAGAATGAATTTACTATGATGGTCTCTCCTCTTTTCACTTGCTTGCTATTGTCCTTTTATTGTCTTCATTGACGGTTATAGGAACCATCCCAACTATTGATTCTTACCCTTCTTTGGTTTATTTTTCAATTTCCTTTTTAAACCAATCTTCAATGTAGTTTTTCATTGGTGCAACGTTTATTTCATGCATGATTTTAATGTTGAATAATTCTCCTTCCAATTCTCTTAAGTCATGATAAATGTCATGTATTGCCTCATCAATATCTTGATTTTTCACGGAATAACCAGTTATCCAATTGTCTATTTCTTCTTCATTAAAGATAGTCTGGATGAATGAGTTATTGAATCCCACCAAAAGCATGTGTTCTACAAATATTTTTTTAGGATCAAAACCCTTTATATTTTCAACATACTTTAAGTTCACATTGTTGAAATGGCTTGCAAACTCATCAATTTTATTTATGTTTCTGAAAATGAAATCTCCAATCTTCCATGGCAAGGGGATAAATTGTTTTTTCCTTTTTTCATGGAAAAAACGTAGCCAGAAGTTGTATTGCATTGCCACCTCTGTAATAAATAATTTTCAGATACATGATACAGAAGAAAAGAAGGATTTTATTTGGAACAGAATATCTATATGACACTGTGATTTTCTAATTGTTCTATCGTTCCCTTTTTCTCTAAGAATCTATTAGCCTGGTCATATATCCTTGAAGTATTTTCACCCAACAATAGCCTTTTGAATATTGAGACAAAATCATTGTAAACTTCATAAAAATATAGAGGGGTCTTATGTCTCCACAGTGCTTGATACCAAAAGGTAATTGGATCTATTTCACATTTCACCCTCTTAGTTATGGTCAAGTTTGGAAATTGACAACCCTACATTATATCAAATACTAGATAAGAAGCCATAAATAATTTTGCATTCCTTTATAGTGTGATAATTGGCACGTGATTTAGATAGAAATCAATTTTCCCCAGTCAAAGATGGCATGTTCTTTCACTATAACATATAAAATATATAAAATCATGTGAGAGATAGTAGTAGTGCTTTCCTGACCTATCAACCTTGTAAACAACCACGCAATTTCTCGAAAGGGGTTTTTAAAAGAGTCCACCTGGATTCTAGTTATGTCTTCTGGAATAGATGCAAGATTCTCCAAATATTCAGGCAGGAGGTCAAGGTCATTGTTATGTTTCTTCAAAAAATCTTTGTATTCTTCTCTTTTGAAGGTAAGTGTCATCTCTGGGAGCTTCAACATATTGCAAAAAAAGTGTGGTCTAATGGAAATCGAAGAATGATCTTGTATTTACATAATTCTCTGGCTTGGCATGTACTTCTCCGCGAACCATGAAACAAGTTCTTTACAGTCAAAAACCTCAAGAACACACCCTGCGCGAGCGATTCTAGATGCCCAAATTACGTCTTTCTGTGCAGGAGGAGAGGAATAATATGAATATTCTCTGGACCACTGAAAGTTCTAGGCTTCATGACCAAAGATATTTAAAGTATCACAACAAAATTGTTGTCTAGTTGTTGCTCCCATTAGGTTGACGGGATTATTTTTTCAGCTGGATAATAACTTGAAATAAATATTTTCAGAGAGATGAAAATAATATAATCCCTTGACAAATGGTGATTTAATGTGATTTAATGAGTAATATCCTCAAGTATTTCGCCATTAATGGCGATCCTTTCGGAGCCTGCACAATCAGTTGTTATCATTCAACAATACTTAATGCATATTGGGAAAAGCATGAGAATGGCAGGGACGGACGAGAGCAATTTTGAATATGAATATTTTCATGAACTCGCCAACTCGGGAACCCACGGTTATGGATGCTCAAAAATGAGTTAAGTATATAAAGGCGGTCGGTCAAACTCACATGTAGGAGAAATAAAATACTTTAGGGGCTCAGAACCCGCTACAAATCTGATGGTCATAATTTAGATCACGGAACTTTGGGTGCAAAGTGGAGATCGCGGAACTTGGAGAATGAAGAATCGAACCCGGGAACCCTCGAACCCGTGAAGTTGAAAAAAATGGCTAAGTATAATGTAGCAAGGTGGTCAATCGAACTTATGACATAGGAAATTGGATGGGGATGAAGGTCCACCAACCTGCCTACCCGCAAACCCGCTAATTTTTTAAATACGACTAAGTATTGTAACTAGAAAGGGATAGAAGAAGGGAAAAAGGAAAGAGGGAAACAAGGGTAGGTATAGAAGAGGGAAACGAAATGGAAAAAAAATAAGTTGGGAAAATAGAACGGTGAAGGAAATTTTGGAAACAGAAAATGATCTCAACAACTGGCTCCAACTATGGGATGATAACCCCCTGTGGGTTGTCAAGAATCCAGAATCTTCATGACAGGTGCTTCCATCCATTGGGATATGAAGTCAATGGTAAGAATATACAAACTAAGTATGAGAAAAATTATGTACAAGGAAATGAGAAATTTTCAGGTGAAGAAACCTTTCAAATGTTGCCCATTAACAGGCAACATTAACATTTTACCCTTCATATCTTTGAGCATATAAGAATTAAAACATGGGATTTTTTCAATGATGTACGGTCCAATCCAGAGTGCTTCAAATTTTGTGTGCATTGATGGTTTCTCCTTAGCTTTGCTCCAAAGTAACACCAGTTCGCCCTTCTAAAAATTATTTATGGTTGTATTGTGGTCAAAATATCTTTTGATACTTTGTTGTCTCTAAGAAGTTCTATTCATGGCTTTACTTCGTTCTTCCTCCAATTTCAAAAATTGGTTGACCCTCTTTTGCATAGGTGAAATATCTTATGCATCCTCTGTATTGACTACAAAAGTCAAGGCATTCAGATCAAGGCTAATTGGAATTTTTGCTTCTTTCCCATAAACCAATGTATACAGAGACATCCCAGTGTTGTCTTTCAGAGTCATTATGCTCGCCCACAATGCATCAGTCAACTTTAAATGCCAATTCTGTTGGTTCTTGTCAATAGTTTTCTTCAATATCTGAATGAGTGTCTTATTGGTGGATTCTGCAAGACCATTCCTTTGTGGATAATAGTTTGATGACTTCCCCATACCAATTCCATGTTCTCCACAAAACACTGTAAATTTTGAGCAAATGAAAATCGATCCATTATCAGTGATGAACTTTTATGGGACACCGAATGTTGACAAAATATTATCTTTGAGAAACTTAATCAACTCTTCAGAATCAACCATATTTAATGCCTTTGCTTTTGGCCACTTTGTAAAATAATCTGTAGCAGTGAGAATATATATATGTCCTCCACTTGACTTTGTATTTATTGTCCAACGACATCGAGTCCCCGCTGTGAAAATGGTTGTTATACATATATAGGCTATAATGCATTGCATATTTTTTCATTTTCCCTGAAAATTGTTGACAAGATACACACTTCCTTATGGTAGCATATGAGTCTTTAAAATTGATGTCCAGTAAAACCCAACTATTATTATCTTATGGGTGGTAGCGGTAGGCAAAAAATGTCCACCACATATTCCTTCATGGAATTCTTTCATCAATTCCTGAGCTTTCCTTTCATCAACAAATCTTCATGATATACCATCATAGTTCCTCCTGAACAATATATCAACAATCAACACATATTGAATCGACTTCATCTTCAATGTTCTTCACTCTTTAGGGTTCATGGTGACTGGAAATTGTCTATACCTCAAGTAGAATATAATATCTATATACCATTCTGAATCTTCCATGGGTTCTCCTATCGAGATTGAAATCATTCCATCCAAAGAATCACTATTTGAAATGAGTTTACATAAAACCATGTCCTTTGACTGCCTTTAAAGGTTTAATTTCAATGTCATATTCTTGAATATTTTCCAACCATTTTTCCCATTTTCCTTCTTTCAATTGTTGATTTAAAATCATCTTCACAGGAGAGGATGGAACATAAGCAATGACATGAGAATTTAATATGTAAGTCTGAAAGTGTGTCACTGCCTTCACAAGAGATAGGGCTTGTTTCTCCAATTCTGAATATCTTAATTCATAATCATGAAGCTAATCGACAGTTCGTCACCCTTGGTATTCCTCTAAGTAAGAATAGATGCAACAACCGTTTATGTAGTGAACGAATAAATGATGAAGTAACTTTGAAAATCTCGGCTAATGAGGACTGGATTTCTATTGATTGCCTTTTTGATATTATTAAAATCTTCTTATGTAACCACGGTCCATTCAAACCTTTGATCATTTTTCAACAATAAATTGATCGGCTTCACAATACTTGCATATTCAAGGACAAATCTTCATGCAAAGTTGATCTTGCCAAAAAATGATTGAAATCCCTTCTTAGATGATGGAGGGTTAAGTTCATTTATAGCTTTAACTCTTTATGGATCTATATATATTCCTTCCTTGCACACAATATGGACCAACAATTTACCTTGAGTTACAACAAATAAACATTTCTTTGGATTTAAGGAAACACCATGTAATCTACACATGTCAAAAACTTTCCTCAAGTGATGAATGTGATCACTCCTTGTTTTTGAGTGTATTGTTAAGTCATATCGATAATCCACCATTAATTTTCCTATCAACCCCTCAAAAGCATGATCCGTAGCCATTTGAAATGTAGCTCCTCCATTTTTTAAACCAAAGGGCATCTTATCATATGAATATGTCTCCCAAGGTGTTATAGAAGTTGTCTTTTCTCTATCTTCTTCGGCAACCAAGACTTGATTATACCCAGAAAACCCATCTAACATGGATATGCAGTCTGATCCTATGACCTGTTGGAGAAGAAATTCCATGTTATGTAAAGGATAATTATCCTTTCCACTTGATTTGTTAAGATCTCTGAAATCACACATCTGAATCTCCCTAGTCTTCTTTCTTACTATCACAGGATTTGAAATCCAATCAAAATGTCTAATGGGGTATATTATTCCATCCTTTTTTAATTTCTCCAATTCAACCTTTACCAGTGGTTTTAATTTGGGGTTCATCATCCTTATCTTCTGCTTGACCAGATTTGCCCCTTCTCTCAAGGGAATAATATGTTGAAATATTGTTTTATCATAAGCCTTGAAATAATCATCTCCATGCGAACAAATCAAGATATTATTTAAATAATGTGACATAGTGATCAACTTCTTCAATTGTGGAATCAACTCCCAATTTGACGTATTTTGGGGAACTGTTAGTTCCAATATTATTTTTTCTTGTTTCTTGGACCTTTCGGAGAGAAGTTTCTTCCAAAAGATTTTTAGCGTGATCGTCTCTTGTAAAAAGAGACTCGTATTGAATACAATCCCTCGAGACAACACTTATGTGATTGTCTTCATCATCATCATCATTCAACAAAAAAATTTCCAATTCTTCATCATTCTCAAATACTTGTAAATATTCCTGGTTATCAGGTACAGAAGGTCAGAATACTCTTTTTACTTGAAAAGATGTTTTGCTCTTAATGTCATACGGGTTTGACAATGAGTCTACCAAAGCTAACGAATCTGCCTTCTTATTCTTGTCCCTTGGATGAAAGAAATGTTGAAAGAGTTGAAACCTTCCATCAATTCATTAACTCTTTTGAAATATAACTTGAGTCTTTCTTTTTTAATTTTATACCTTTGGGTAACTTGATTTATCACCAACTCGGAGTCACTAGTCACAATTAGATATTTTATCTTCATTTCTTATGCAAGGATCATTTCCTGAATCAAAGCTTCGTATTCTGCCTCATTATTGGTACATGTAAATTCAAGTCTGATAGCATGTGGGTGCACAATATTTCCTGGGTTAACAAGGACAATTCCAACTCCACTTCCAGAACTTGAGCAAGCTCCATCAAATGACATCCTCCAATAACCTTCAAATTTATGCTCTTGATTCTCCATATCTTGAATTTTCTCTAGGTCTTCAATCTGCTCCATGCCTAGGATAACATAGTTTCTGGTCCCTGCATCTATATAATCTTCCATTAATTAACTATCCTTCTTTTTGAAAGAGAAGGGTCTCTTAGGTTCATGGGGGACCTTAATAATCGCTCATCCTTTATCTTGCAACATCATACAAGTTCCATCGTTCATTATGTATCCTCTGATCATAGATGACCAATCTCTTCCTAAAACAACTCCATATGCAGGAGGAAGGTCTACTACAATATATTGAAAATTGTAATAATATGGGGAGCCGTCGTGATCCATGCATAAAAATATTTGATTTCTCCATAAGTTGGAACTTGTCTAGAATCAATTACATATATACTTTCACCGGTATCATAATATTTGGTGCAGTTCATGCCCAATTCCTCCATGACCGCCAGTGGCATAATATTATTGGTCGCACCAGTATCAACTAAGCAATTATGAAGGGCAACATCATGATTTTCAATTGAAATATAAAAGGTGGGATTTTACCTCTCAACTTGACAGTTGATGTGTTCTAGCTTTGTTTTGGACTTATAACAACAACCTCCATTTTTCCAGACGGATCATCCAACAATAACAAAAAAATTTCCCTTTGTTGAGGGATATTTAATAATTTTGTGAAAGGGAGAGTTATCCTTAGCTTACTCAAGTCCTCTAAAAAATTGTATTTCATCTGGGTAGGGTTTGACATCAGATGTTGCTTCTTGCTTCCAGCATTATCTGTCACATTTTTGTTTGCCCTTTTCTCATTTACCTTTTCTTTATCTTTTTTGTTTTCATTTTTAGAATCATTTTTATTCTTGGATTTATTTACAAATGCTCGTGTCTGGGAAACATTCACTTGCGATTCAGGGTCATTGTTCCTTCTTCAAATATATACATGGACGTCTCACATCCGTCCATTCATATAGTTTCATAACTTTCATCAAGTAAATAACCGTTCCCTTGCTCAAACATTTGCTCATCATATACATCATCCAGAACGGTTGCATTTGGGGTTGGTTTCCTTTTTCTTTGTGAATTATCAGTGTTTTCAAACCTCGCTCTATTTTCTTGGGGAAGGTTCCTTCTTTTCTCTTGGACCGACATTCTCAGATTGCTACATAATTATCTCCCCTTCTTAATATAGTTATCTCATTCTTTATTTTCCTGATGGTTCTACTCATTTGTGAAAATGAAATTCTTTGCTTGGTTTCTTGTGTTGCAACAGGGTCTACCTTCACATCTGGTATGGTTCCCTTAAAAAATCCTCCTCCAATAGTTTGATTTTCGATGGGCCCCGACTTCTTTTCTTTGTTCCTTATTGAGCTAGAGGCTCCTTGATCATCAATATTTAGGCCTCCCAGCTGCCTCTATACTTTTCCCAAGATAATATCAAGGTCAACACCTACCTCAATCATAATTTATTCCATCTCAGTGGCCTTAATCATTGCTTCCTCCAAGGTATCCATCTAGGATGTTTTGATAGCATATTTTACATTTTGGGGCATCACATCCTTATAAAAACAAAGTATCATTGGTTCATTTGGTATTTTATCTTTCGAAATCTTACTCAAGGTTTTATTGAGCCTGAGATTAAAATATCGTATTCTCTCATTCTTCCTCAAACCAATCTGGGAAAAAATGGTGATAAGGGCATGATATGCAATTGGAGGAGCGAACATAGTCAGGAACATGGCTTTGAGGTCATTAAATGATCCAATTGACCTACTAGGTAATGTTGTATACCATTCATAGGCTCGTTTTGATCAGGTATGAAGAAATAACCTTACCATTACATCATCAAATTCAACGTGATGAAAATCACAAACATCAAGAAATAAGTTAAGATGTCTTTTGGAATCAATTGTTCTGTCCCCCGAAAATTCTTTCAATGTACCTTTAGGGAGAATAGGGAGTTCATGTTTCTTACCTCAAAGATTTAAGGGAGAATCCCTTGCTCTTCATCGGTTTCCAAATATTAGGTCTTGTTTATTTCTTGCACCACCTCCTCCACCTCCTTGTCTTTCTTCATGAGGTTATCTTCATGGTTCTTCTCGTGGTTGTTCATTTATTCCCGCCATGTCTAGAGATATTTCAAAAATATGTTTTCCACTTCTTGGAATACAGAGTTGCTTGCTTTTACTTTTGGTAATGGGTCCCTTGTATTCGTCCAGCTTCAATCTCGACCTTGTTCTTGTGCTTCTCTGGATAGTCTTTCATTTCTTCGATCTTGTCGCTCATATCTCCTCTATCTACATAGGATTTTTATTTCTTCTTCTTGGACCAACGTCTGCCAAGATCTTCGCAATTCTTCTTTGGTCTCTGTTGCGCCTCTTTTTCCACCTAGATGAGCAAAACAGAGGTGCTTGCAAGCTTAGTTGGGTTTGCTAAGTAGGACAGTTGTAAGGAAAAGGGTTAGAGAAAGAAATATAAAAGAACAACTAAGAAATAAAATAACAACTAAACTAATGAGCATAGGGACATAAGGACAAAAAGAAAAATAAGACCCATGTCACCAATGGTAAGGTTTATATCAGTGAAAGAAAACACCAAGAAGAAAGAGGACTATGAGTCCCTTCTTCCTCCAAGGGAGGGCTCTTGGACCCCCACAAATAAKCTCTTCTTACAACTTTGAATGAAAATGGTGAAAGAATTCTTTGCTAATCCACTCAAGGGGTGAGATGGATTGCCCAATGTAATGGTGCTAGTATACTCTTGATGAGAATAGAGGATTCCTCAAGAGAATAATAGCAGCATAACTTTTCTATTGAATTCCTTAAAAAATGAAGTGCACCCATGGCCTTTTATAGCACCTCTTTGAGGTATTGTCCAACCAGCTTGTAGTGTGGAAAGAGGATAATTAGGGAATTTTTAGGTCTTTGACCAGCCACCCAGTCGGATCCAGTCCAGATTTGAGTGTCAAATCAACTTGGAAGCTGAACCAGAAGTGGGTGGGAGGCTGACTACTCTCATAAATGCATTGTTCTCAGATGTGCGCGGCTTTTAGCGACCACAGTCACGCATCGGGCACATGTGTGTTTTTCTTGCGTTTATGTTTTGTGCATGTGCGCACACGCCCTGTGTAGTCATAGCGCACTTTAATTTTGTCACTGGTTATATAGTTTTTGACCCTTTGGAAATGATTTTGTGGTAATTTTGGTCCATGTGTGACCTCATAACTGTTTGACAATGTTGGATTATTGTAACCATTTGCGAACGAAATTTCAGTGATAACAGATGCCCCCTAATGGATGAGGTTAGGAGCATACGTATAGCCGAAATTCATCAATGTTTATTCTACTGAGAGTGTCATTGTAAGAGAGAGCGATAGTGGGATTGTCAAGAGTTACCCATTGGAGGGAGAAGGGAACCTGTAGAACCCAACCTTCCATAAGGTGTGTAAAAGTAAACTGTGTACAAACGAGGTGGGCATGCCCCATGCTCGTGTCATGTAACTCAAAAAGGAATGATGTGTTGATGTAGACAACTATAGCACCCTCGAGGGCGGTCGTGATAAAGGTAGAAAACAATTATGTGGAGGAACATACTCTGAACAGTAAGCAGTGACATCTATAAGAAATATCACGGATTCTGTAGGCATTGATAGCCCGACCAAGTTCAGACGTCTTCGGCAAATATAAGAAATCACTGCAATAGTTGCAAAGTAAGACCCACCGTAACATGAGAAAGTGTTGAAGTCGAATGTTACGAGGGTCAATGACAGCGGGGAGCAATTGTGGTTCTCCTTGTGCCGTCTGAGACCTCTCATTGGAAAGGTAATGAGAGTCAAGATATTGTCTCCCTTCTGGAAACTGTGTTGATGTCGACAAAAAGGGGGACGCGACTCCAAGAAGCAAAGGGCTTCATGAAATATACTAGGTGAGGTTAGGAACTGGAAGAGGTACATGAATGAAGTCAATATGTAGGAAGACTCAAGACTTCCCTTGGTTGGGGGTATATGTGAAGTATAAGTGGTTGCAACCGTTCAACTGGGTCGAGTGTCATGGGGACAACAAGATGTGGGATAAGGTGTGCCAGAGGTGGGACAAAGTGAACAAACTCAGAGGGCAGAGGTAAGTGGCCTGTGGGATACTCGAAGTATACTGACGATTTCAACCAGGGTAGATGAGAAGGAGTGCCCCAACCAAGGGTGACATGGGTTGCGTTTGCCAAAAAAGGGAAGAAGGTCGCCAAAGGGGACGACAAAAAGATATGTAAATGCTGGAAACAAGGGATTTTTACAAAATAAATAAAGAATAATTTGGGATGAGTGTACAAATACAGAAACGGGTGCCCCAATGTAATATGGTTGGGCCGGTTAGGGCGCAATTTGCTTGGAGAATTGCTGGAGGGTGGGGGCCCCATGGGTGGGTTTCTGTATGAGGTAGGTGAGATGAAGGAAAATTTGCAAAGGGGCAAACTGATTAGTGGATGAAATGGAGGGTTCATGATACTGCGGAGGTGCAGTCAAAATAGAACCTTGAAGAGATAACCTAGGAGTCCAGTGGGAAAGATAGCAAAATGAGGAGAAGGAGTATGTGGCTGATTCGCGACATGATGTAAGACTATTGGGACTCCCATCCCTAAAGGGTTGAAAAATAGCATGAGTGTCAAAGTACAAAAGGGTGCTATGAATGGGACAACTCATGTGGGGGAGAGTGCTATCGGGTGACAATACCTAAGATGCAATGGAGGTGTTGGCACTGTAGAGCCGGATTTGGGGATCCTAGAGGCAAATGTTAGAGGGTGTGACTGAAGATGCAATTGAGATTCAGAGGGAATGATTACATGCTAGTGTTGATTATATACTTGAAGGGGTGGCGTTGATGTATGATGCCCAAGTACCTGCACACATGAAAACCAAATACCTGACGTGAACAATATCTAAAGAGAATCAAACATACAAGCATTTATTTGATAATTTTGAACATGAGCATGCGTACCTGAACGGGGTATGAAAAAATGGTGCCCCGGGGGCTAAGGATAAAAAGTGGCTTGGGGACTGTCTTGATGTAGATGACGGGATGTTGATCCCGTGGCTGAAGACGGATCGAAGAATGAACACCCGGAGCTCCCAGAATGGTGATTGGAAGTTTGGCGGAAAGGCCTATATACAGCTGTAGGGCCCACATTGCCACCTCATTTGTACTTGCTGCCAGAGTGACTGGACGAGAGGTATTCAGAGGAGATTTGAAGATTTCGAGAGAATGAGGTAGCCGATCTAGGACCAGTGAGCTTCAGGTTGGTAGTCTTATCGTCCTGCATAGAAGTAGATTTTCAATTTCTGGGCAGGGTCTGTACGGAGGGTCGTACAGAGGGTTTTATGGGTGTGGGCCCCCAAGTGCACGGGCGATCTAGAAACATGTGTGCACAAGTGCACGCCTGCTATCCAGATAGTCGTGCATGGGTGCACTCGTAGGGGGGACAAAGGCGCGCATGATATGTGCGCATGTTTGTTTCACAGTCGCGCATGGGTGCGCGACTGTGTAGTGGACAGGTGCACTTTGATGTGCGCCTGTGTTCGTGACAGGGGCACATGGAGGTGCCCCTGTAGGGTGGGAAGGTGCGCACATATGCGCGCCTGTGGGATGAACAAGCGCACCTGCATGCGTGCCTGTGGGATGGACAGGCGCACATATGTGCGTGCCTGTGGGGTGAACAGGCGCACATATGTGCACACCTGTGGGTTAAACAGTCGCACCTTGGGGGCAAGGTTGACAAGTGAAAAAATCATATTTTTTAATGTTTTTTATGGTCAATATGGCTAACCTAGGACTGTATTATGTGGTTGCAGTCGATCATTTTTCACGATGCTAGTCGGCTGGCGAGAGAGGGATTGGTCCCAGCTGAGGGATGTCGTGGCTATTGAGGAGCCGGGGGTACGTGTCACTTTGGCAGCCTGTGGGCTGCTGAAGTTCTTCGAGTGCCCGTTGATATGGGCGCAGGAGTATCTCCTGTAGTTTCTGATCCGGATGTGGAGTCCGAACCTGCATTTCTTTATGGTGTGGGGAGAGCAGATCACCTTCACTGCGATGGAGGACATATATTTTTTGATTGGGTTCCCTTTTCGGGGAACGCCCCTACCAGCGGACGTGTTGTTAGCGACATTGGGTTGGAGGTACTGTTCGAGGGAGAACTACATGTTGGGCTCCGTCGTGAGCATTGGGGCGATGGATGCTCTAGCGCATCACTGTGTAGCAGCGATGATTGTGAGGGTGTATGGGTCCCTCACGACTGAGTGGATCAGTGGTGGTCAGCTGAGTGTTATGGGTAGGGCATTGGCCGGGAAGCACTTTGCCTGGGGTTTGACGCTGCATGCTAGGATGGTGGTCGATGATATTGGTTCGCCATGGTGGTGGCGAGGGCGGTCATTTTTTCACAGCTAAGGCGGCACAGGTGTGGCGGAAGATGCCGCAGGTTATATTGTAGTATCCATACGTTGGTGTAGACTTTCGGGGTGATCCAGACATGGTGTTACCTCCAAGGGAGGTGTTTGATCATCGAGGTATGTTTATGAGTTTGATATGTTGATTTTTGAGATAGCATGACATGTGTATTTTGTATAGATGTCGATACTACCGTTTGGTTTGTTTGTATGTGTAGGTGTGGGACCTCGCAGGCATGAGGTTGAGCTACTGAGAGCGTTGACTCGCCAGAAGCTGGGGAGACCACCGCGGGGAGGGCTGCGGGCAGGAGAGGGATGTCGGTGTGAGGACGTTGAGGCGAGACCAGCTGAGGATGAGAGAGAACCAAGGAGACATCATTTTGATGACCCAGGTGTTGGGCCATCACATGCTCCTCTGGAAAACGTCGGGGGAGATTTTGAGGATATTCATCACCGCATGGAGGCGATGCTACAGGGAATGCCTGAGGGCATGTGGTCGTGCATCCAGGATGAGGGCATCCTGGAGCAGTGTGTTGGAGTTCCACCATCGTGGTGGGCCATGGTGCGGCGAGCAGCAGTACCAGGTGTTGCGATGACCGGACGATTACCTCCCTGTCCAGAGGGACCAGTAGTGGGTGGGGGACCACCGCATGAGGGAGGGGCAGGAGGTGGTGCTCTAGAGGCACCTTGAGTGTCACTCTATTTATTTTTGTATTTTGTATATAGGTTGGTGAGCCCATTTTGGTGTAGTGGCACCAATTTTGTACCGAGGTGCTTCACTGGCCTGCGGATGTTTGTATATTTGTATGTAAACATTTTGATGGCACTGTGGACGGATTTATATATATATGAGTATACATTTTGGGATCTACGTGATGTTTACATGTGTTTTCTTAATGTGTTAATGATGCCTAATCTATATATGCTATGACAGGTTTTTGATAGTTTTATGTATGTGTAGAGGTATCTTGATGTGATATATGCCAATCTAACATAATGTTAGCTAAGGTATCTGTAATTTGATTAAATTGTCTGGGAATATGTGTAAATGTAATGAAATCAAAATGTTGAGATAAAAGTCTAACTTGCAGGTATTTGAGAAAGAGGCAAGGATCGTGGACACGGTACACATTGTTGAGCTGGAGGACGACTAGTTGAGAGTCGAGAAAGACACAAAGGTGACGAATACGATGATGTTGGGCATCGACGAGGAGGCCAATAACGGCAGTGTATTCGGCTTGTTTGTTGGTTGTTGAACCCAAACATATGTCGCTAGAGTGGAGCATTTCGTGTGAGGGGGTATACAGGGCCCAAGTTGCCGAAGCGAGATTTTTTGTCCAACGGCTGGCGCTGTCGGCATAACCGATGTGGTAGGCCGGTGGAGGAAGCATCTGTCAATAGCACAAATGATAGTTTTAGACGTGAGGGATGGAAAAAAGATTAAAAACACTATAAAAGAAATAACCTAAAGTAAAATGGATATGCTTAGGCGTAAAATTTCTTTAAGTATAACCCATTGACGGGTTCTTTGAGAGAGAGGCCTTCGAGAGAGGCCAGGATGTATGCACCTTTGGTGAGGCAATGTTGGATAATGTAGGGGCCATGCCATAGTGACTCGAATTTTCCATGACCAAGGGTATCGTGAGTGATATCATAAGCAAGGAAGAGGTCGCCTTCGTGAAATGAGCGAAGGTTGACATGGCGATCAAAGGTGGCCTTTGACCGTTTTTTGGCTGCCTCATTGTTCTGTAATGAATATCGATGATCTTCATCCAGGGACTCTAAGTTCAGCAAGCGCTGCTCCATTGGAGCAGTGTCGGGTAATAGCTCAATTGCAGTGCGTAAGGTGGGAATTTCGCACTCGATGGGAAGAGTGGCCTCAACCCCATGGACTAGATGAAATGGTGTGAAACCAGTGGTTGTTTTCACGGCCGTACGGTAAGCCCATAGCGCAGAAAATAACATATGATGCCAATTGGTCTTATGTTTATTAACCTAGCGTTGTAACATGGTCTTGAGGACCTTGTTAACTGCTTCGACATGTCCGTTAGACTGAGGGTAATATGGTGACGCAAACTTGTGGGAGAATCCTAATCAAGATGAGAGTTCGACGAAAATCTCATTCTTGAAGTGTTTCTCGTGATCGGAAACTAGTCGGAGTGGTACGCCAAAGCGAGATATGACGTGATTAAAGAAAAAACTTGTTGCAGTGTTAGTGGTATTGTTGAAGGTGGGCATGGCTTCAGCCCATTTTGTGAAGTAATCGACTGTGACAACAATGTATTTGTGTCCATTGTTGGATGGGGGATTACAAGTCATGAAGTCGATGCCCCATTTACAAAAGGGGTTGGCAGTAATGATTGGGTGAAGAAGAGCAGGTGGTGCTCATGCTTTGTTGGCATAAAGCTAACATTTCTCGCATCACTTCACGGCATGAATGAAATTTTGAAACAATGTAGGCCAAAAATAACCTATTCGGATGATTTTTTTAGTAGTGGACATTCCCGAAAGATGGCCCCCACATGCGCCGCTATGGCAGTCGTTCAAGACTCTATCGGCCTCATCAATAGTCAAGCATCGATGAAGTATTGTGTCGACCCCTCGCCGATATAAGATATCTCCGATGAGGAGATATCGAGGGACCTGGTGGTGAATCTGACAATGATCATCTTGTGAGAGGTGGTTACCGAACTTTCGGGTTCGGAGGTAGACGAGCAGGTCTCCGTACCAAGGATTATCCGAAGTGATGTAAAAGAGATGTTCGTTGGGGAAGTCGATATTGATGGGGGCACTGGTAGTATCAGAGGGAAAGGTCGTGACAAGTTCAGCAAGTACGAGAGATTTCTTGCTCTTAGGTGTTGAAAATTCAAGATCGTACTCCTGAAGGATAACGATCCATCGGGAAAATTTGCCATTAATTTGCCGACGATTGAGCAAGTATTGCATAGGGTTGGAATCGGCTACGACCTTAGTCGTGCGAAGCAGAACGTAATGACGCAGTTTCTGGACTGTGAGGACGACTGCAAGGGTTATTTTCTTTTCATGGTTATACTTCAAGGGTGGCCCTGAGAGATTTTTACTAATGTAATAAATGACATGCTCACGATCGTCATCACCGATTTGAACGAGAACTCCTGCTACTGAGACAACTGATGCGGATATGTAGAGGATATAGTCATGATTATAGTTGGGTGAACTAATTAAAGGGGCGTTAGATAGCACCGTTTTAAGATCATCAAATGATTTTTGGGCATGTTCATCACAGTGAAATGGGATGTCGTGGCGTAGTAAGCGAAGGAAACCATGTGCTCGAGTGGCATAGTCTGGGACAAATCATCGTAGAAAGTTAGCTTTTCCTTGTAGGCTCTGGAGTTGACGTAAATTTCGGGGAGGTGGAATTTCTGTGATGGCTTGGACTTTGAGGGGGTCCATGGTAATACCACTTTGGGAAACGATGAATCTGAGGAGGCACCCCACAATGACGTAGAACACGCACTTGATGGGGTTCAAGCAGATGTTGTACTGACGACACCGTTGAAAAATGATCCGTAAATCATCAAGATGTTGGGTGCGTTTCTTGGATCGAGCTATGAGGTCGTCCAAGTATGGGAGGATGATATGAGCCAGATCATGAAAAATGTATGTCATGGCCCATTGGAAAGTTGCGCCAGCATTCTTTAAGCCAAAAGGCATTACACGATATGAAAAAGTACCCCAAGGGGTAGTGAATGCGGTTTTGTATTGATTGGCTGGGTGGATTTGGATTTGATTATAACCAGAGAAACCGTCCATGAAGGATAGAGCCTCGTGGTCAGCGTAGTCGTTGATAATTTGATCGATGAAAGGCGTTGGAAAGTTTTCTTTGGGACATGCGTGATTGAGATCGCGAAAGTCTGTGCAGACATAGATAGTGCCCTATTTTTTGTTAACGGGTACAGGGTTGGAAACCCATGATGTATAGGCAATGGGGTAGATGAACCCAGTCGCGCGTAATTTGTCAATCTCGGCTTTGATGGTCGCTGCTTTGGATGGGTGTAGCGGTCGTTGTTTTTGACGAACTAGTGTAATGTCAAGCCAGGTGTCAATGCGATATTCGACGATAGAGGGATCAAGGCCAAGCATTTTTGTGTATGACCAAGAAAAAATATTTTGATATTCTTGGAGGAGGGCTTTATAGGCGGTGATTTCTTGAAGACTGCATGCGACGCCAATGGTGATTTCCTCGACGACTCCATCTTTGATGGAAATGTCAATTTTGATGGTCGGGGAAATGTTGGCCATGTTGCCTTCTTCAAAAGCATCAGGCGTAGGAATGGGGTTGTTGAACCAGTCAATGTGCCCTGATGGGATAAAATCCTCGGTTTCGACCACGTATATGGAGTGTCGGTTAGGAGGCGTTGAGGCTTTCTGTGGAAAGAAGAGCACTCTGTGTTGTAGTGAATCCCATGGGTAGTTGGGAGTGTTTAACTCTTTGAGTATGTCCTCATCACAGTGGAATTTGCGAGAATACAAAGGATCTAAGAGAGTGATATCGGTGACTGTCATCGTGTGGTTGTCCCCTGGTGATGACGAAGCAGGGGGGATGATGCAATGAGGTTGCGATGGTTCACTCGACATAAACCAAATATCGAAGTTCTGAGGAGTACCAGTGGTAGTTGGGTGTAAAATTTCCGTATGGAAATGAATGGGAGAATTGGGGGGATTTGGGTGTGAATCCTCGAATAAGTCATCCAAGAACCATGGAGGCGTTGGGAGTGCCTTGGGTTCAGGAGAAATGATATGAAGAATCACTAGTGATGAGGTAAGGTCAACTATCCATTCTGTAGGGGGTGCAGGGGTTTGAATCAGGGTCAACTGGTGTTGCATGTATTCAATGATCATAGGACACTGGTATGTAAAATGATCTAAGGATTCACATAGAGAGCAAGGGCATCTCATATGTTCATTGACTGAAGTTGTGACATAATGGATGTCAGTGATTTTTGGTAGGGATGATGTAGTTGGGTTGGGTTCATTCTAGAATCTTTGGCGTACTGTGGCTAATGTTTTCCGAAAGCGCAGTAGTGTTGGGAAATGGTGTGTATAACGGCCATATTCTGAACATATAGCGCAAGCAAATTTGGTTTACAGCTCTTTACTACTTGAGTGAGGGGCGGTAGCGACAGTACTTGCTACAGTGGTGAGCGTTGATGGTGTTTCATTGAGTGGAATCAGGTTCCGTAACTCGGGTAGAGATGGGAAGTTGTTGGTTTGGTGTCCATCTTTCTCACATAGCGCGCAAGCGGGTTGGATGCCTAGGGGAAGTGGAGCTATGGGCTCCTTCTTCTTTCGCCTGCCCCCAGCTGTGGCAGGGAGGGTAGTGAGTGAGGGTGTAGAGGGTATGGTGGGAGTGAGTATGGGAATCGTCATTGAGATTCCTTCCGTTTTGGGGGGAAGGGATGGTTGAGGGACCATCTCTGGTGGATGTAAATACCAAACTAGAATTTCTAACACCATATTAGGGAGGGTAAGTGTTGCGGCTACTTGGAAAGATTGTACGCCAGGTGGAGGGTAGAAGAAGGGAATTTGAGTAATTTCTTGGGGAACTGTCTCCCAAACTGGGATATGGCCTTGGGGAGAGATGAAATCGTGGACTGGTGGAGTCGACGAGTTCGCAGGAGGCTCGTGAGGGGGGAACTCTATGACTAGTGGGACGTCAGATATGATAGAAGCCTCCCTAGGAGGAAGGGTATCCTCTATGGCAGTTCCATTGGATGATATGACGCATACTTGCTTGGAAGGATGAAGGAGCGGTGGTGCACCATGGTAAGTTCCTAACAATGATGGGTCTTTGAAAATTCTGGGGCCCATTTCAATGAGTGGGTATGCGTCATGACTCGTGTGTATGAGAGGGAGAATGTTATCCATGTTGGTAGAAGGGTTAGGCTCATAATGTGAGACTTCGTCAATGGTAATGATCTTTTTGTTATGGGGGAACATCATCGTTCGAAAGACAGAAGAGGCAACTGCCTTCATAGTGTACATGTAGCTACAACCAAACAGGATATTATAATCAAGTGGGGCATCGATAACTTCAATGTCGATGAGAATGGTCTTGCCCCCGAGTTCTACGGGGACATTTTGGAAGAGCCCTTCAGGAGATGATGGTCGTCCGTCATAAGCTCTTAAGGTAATGGAAGATGGGATGAGTTCGAGGGAACCAAGTTTCTGCCATATAGATTTGGACATGATGCATGTGGATGCACCTTCATCGATGATGCATCGATGAACTGTGATGTTCCGAATTTTGACTGGGATTTGAAAAGCGATTAGAGCAGGAAGGTGAGGTTCTCCGCTATCGAGATCAAATGTGATGAGTTGGGTATCTGCAGGTTCGACTACCCCCAAGGCAGAAAGTAATGATTTCCGCTGAGTGGGACAAGTTTGAAGGACCTCTAAGACTGAGATGACAGCCGAGGATTTTGCTAAGTCATCAACCAAACTATAATTATGAGCCGCCCTAGCTTGGGGGTTGTGGACATTCCTGTGCAATGGGATGCGAAGAGGTGTTTCGACAGTAGGGCGAGGGATTACCAACCCTGTTGGTGTTGGGTTTGTTTCTGGGGGAATGGGAGGAGACTCAGCAGGTGAATGATATTGACGACTACGTGTTTGCAGAAGGATTTCTTCCTCACTGGTGAGGAGGATGGTACGATCTACGAGATTGTTGGGATTGAGGTATTGTCCCAACTGTGGTGGGGTAGGCTGCATGTCCTGTTGGGTGTTTATCACACCCTGGTGCAGAATGGGATTCTGTAGCACGGTTGGGGGTGGTTGTTGCACATATTGTTTTGGGGCCTGCTGAGGGGCAGGCGGTGTTGGAGGATGGGGTAGACTGCCCGAGTCTTTCATCCATTTAAAATCAACGATTTGGGGGCAATGATGAGTATAATGACCGAACTCACCACAAAGGGCACAAGGGAAGGTGGTCTTAATAGTATTGTTATTTCTCCCTCGACGCCTGTTGTTATTGCCAACCTGGGGGTTCTGATTCCCTTTGTTTTGGTTGCCCCCAGTAGATTGGTTATGTTGAGGTTGATTCCCGCGACCTGGGTTTTTATTGTTCCAGTTTCTGCCTTTCTTTTTGGAATTATTCGACGGGTCAGTCGGATTTTCCGTATTCAACTGTTCAAAATTTTGATATTGTTGAACGGGAGAGGGTTCAACAAAATTCACCCCAACGTGAGGGTGTGGGGGTGCCATGGGATGTGGAGGACAAGGGAATGGAAAGTATGGATTCTGTGGGATTTTTGATCCGTAAGGTACGTAGGAAGGCATGGCGCTTTCGCTAGTACTTAGAGTATAAGTTGAGGTAGAGGGAGTACCAGAACTTGTTTGGATAGGTGGGTGTATTGGGGGTGCCAGCAGTGGCCCACTGATGAGTGGAGGAATAGCAACAGGGTATGGTTGTTGATAAGGGGGTGGGGGGTAATAAGAGGTTCCCCCATATGTCGACGGATATTGAGGTGTGCCATATATTGGTGGTGGTTGGGGTTGAGGACTGTGGTGCATGGTATTACCAATCAATCCGTCTGTTGAGTGAGACATCCCAAGTTTCTCTTGACCGAAAGGCACAAGTTTTGGGAGATCAGGAAGTATTGTGTATAAGTACCTTGATTGTGAATAGATGAGGTCGTATTGTTGAGCCTTACTGATGGCTTCCTCTTCGGATTGAGGGAAGGTGGAAGCTACATCTTTACTGAGGAGAGAGACAAGTGATCTGAGAAACCAGTCAAGACACTGTTGTTTGGTGGTTTCGGCTTTGCACAAACTACGTCATATGTGCCACTCGTGAATGTGATCAGCGATATGTGTGGTTGAGGTTTGTTTGAAATTAGAGAGTAGTTCAAGACCATTGTCATGGCGGATGGGTAATTGGAAGAAGGTCAAAAATGCTTTAGCCAAGGACTCGAAGGTCACATGGGACCCTGATTTTTCGTCTACATACCATTTGGCTAATGGGCCAGTGACTATGCATTGAAATAATCGTAGTTTGATGGAATCATCCATAATGTTGTTGGAAGAGCACAATAGGTGGAAAGTCATGACATGGTTTGCAGGGTCATCTCCTGCCTTTCCTTCAAACTTGGGGATATCTGAAGGTAGTTTGGTAAGCATTGCAAGCCATGTGGGGTCATGCAATATAGGATCATTTGTGAGTTTGCTTAGATCTGGTATGTTAAAAGAGGCAAAATATGGCATCTGTAGTGGGGGGGGGGAGGATTAGCTCCAGCCATGGTGTGGGTGTTTTGTGAACCTAACCCTTGAGGGGGACTAGGTGGGTTGGTACTTCCCCCTTGAGAGGAAGTTGGCCCCCCGCTTCCGTGTAGAGGAGAGCGAGTGGATGGAGGGACTTGGGAAGTGGACCCAAGTAATGTGGAACCAAGCAAAGCTAACCCTAAGACAGTGGCACTCACTGGAGTGTGTGAAGGTGGTGTCGATGAGTTGGAAAGACTAGGAACTCCCCCTAAAATAGGAGGGAGGTTTAGCAAGCATCTGGAACAATGGAGGTTATGTGGGTCCCCTATGATGTCCGACTAGCTGCGTGGATGTGTGCAAATTGTGATGAGAGAAAATAAACAATATCCTTTGTTGCAAATTTTGAACTTTACACAATATATATATATATCTAAATCAAAATGTAATCAGAAGTGCATCATACATAAAGTGTTTTGACAAAGAAGCATATATGTGGATAAGTGGGTTTTACCCATGTGGGGAATCAAAGAAAACAAATGCTCATGTCCTAAAAGACGTAGCGTCCTTCCTCTCAAATAGCACTGGACCTTCCAATAGTACTCAACAGTGGGGTCTGAAGTCACCGGAAGAGAAACTAGTGAAGGATGTAATAATCAGTTATAATGAGGGATAAAGAGGGCATATCCCGAAAGAGCTGGTGATATTTCCCAATAGCCACACAAAATCCGATCAAGGTGAAATTGCAGCCCACAATTGCCACCTGGGTAGATGTCCTGAAATTTGGTCACTAGGTACCTCGGTCAAAGTGCGGCATTTAGATTTTCGGCCTAAGAAATGGGTAACGGGCTGGATCACGTCCAAGAGGTGGGTGCCTCAAGGGGGGACACACAGAACAACTGGACCTCGGCCTTCAACCCTTCACAAGTATCTCCCTGCCTTATGGTGTTAGGAACACTTGACTTGGAGTATTTTCAGTTCCCTATTTGACAACTTCTATTGTTTTGACAATGTGAGAACCGGATAACGGGGAGTTATTTGGATGCCTATCCCCGAAATCCTACCTAGACTAAAAAAATTCTTTTGGCACCTCCTGTGGAGGAAAACTTAGTGAGTTTTTTAAAAAAAATTAGATGTGGTTGTTTGAGAGATTGGGGGTGTGAACCAACCTCGTTGAAATTAAATGGAAGTGGATAATTTCATCAAGAAAAGGGTGGGGTGTTTTGGAATCCCTTTGGAGGAAACTTACTTTGACCCCCATGTTTTCGAGAAGAAAACTATGCAAGTGATAAGTGACTTTTGTGTGTGAATGAGTGAAAGTGTGCCAACATTTTAATGAATTAGGTGTTACCTTGCTGCATGTGGACTTCGCTTGGTCCTTACAAGTGTTGATTACCTAATCAACTAAGTGCCTTTGGTACAACCTTGCGTAATTCAAAATTCCCTAGGAAACTAGCATGTGGACATGTGGGTCCTTTACTATTCCTTTAACTCCCTATTGTGATTTAATCTAAGAAAAGCTTTTGAAACTATCCTAGATTGTGATCATGTGGGCATGTATGGGCCCATTATAAAACCTTTAAACTTCCCTAGTGATCTAATCTAAGAAAGTAAATTTCAACACTATCCTATCTTTGTAGAATGTGGGCATGTATGGGTCCGTTACAATATTAAGATGTGTTTGAAAAATAAACTAAGAGGAGTCCCAAGAGGGGTTGTTGTCCTCTCTTAAAGGTTTTAGTCTTTTTAAGGGAGATGAAATTGTCCTACAATCTTTTTCTGATTCTCAAGGTCACTTGGAAGCGCAAGAGAAGAGCATACTAAGCGATTGTTATCCAACTTCTAGTCCCAAATGCAAGTTTTTTATGTGATTAGAAATGATTCTAACTTATACTTTTAGTCAAAGCAAGCCATCCATGTGGCAAAATGAAAGAAAAAGAGGAAATAATGATTTTAAACCCCCTAAGTGTCTATGTGTTTTGACTAATACCTTTATATGAAGAGGGAACTAAGTGTGGTGCAGCTTACAACATGCATGAAATCACTTTTAAGAAGGTTAGGGGCCTTCCTCAAATCACAAAAAATCTTACAATGTGTAGTTTTCTGCACAAGTGCGCAGGTCCCAGAGTAGACAGAGGCGCACTGAGCGCCTGTGCGCAGACTGAAACAAACTTTTGGGCGCAAGTGCGCAGAACAGAATTGTGACTTAGGCGCATGTGCGCACGATGCGTGTCCGTGGGCCAAAAAAAATGCGCACAACTGACACACGACCATGAAAGAAAATTCCAGATGGAATTCTCTCAATTCACCTTGGAATTGGATGTTTTGTAGGTCGACTTGGGCCGGTTAATGCACCTGCAGGTTAAATAAACCAAAAGAAGAGCTATAAAAACCCAAATGGGGTAGGAAATTGATACCTTTCCCCAGTGGAGTCACCAATCTATTGTGCCTCTTTTGCCACCTAGATGAGCAAAACAGAGGTGCTTGCAAGATTAGTTGGGTTTGCTAAGCAGGATAGCTGTAAGGAAAAGGGTTAGAGAAAGAAATATAAAAGAACAACTAAGAAATAAACTAAGAAATAAAATAACAACTAAACTAATGAGCATAGGGACATAAGRACAAAARRAMMAATAAGACYCATGTCACCAATGGTAAGGTTTATATCAGTGAAAGAAAACACCAAGAAGAAAGAGGACTATGAGTCCCTTCTTCCTCCAAGGGAGGGCTCTTGGACCCCCACAAATAATCTCTTCTTACAACTTTGAATGAAAATGGTGAAATAATTCTTTGCTAATCCACTCAAGAGGTGAGATGGATTGCCCAATGTAATGGTGCTAGTATACTCTTGATGAGAATAGAGGATTCCTCAAGAGAATAATAGCAGCATAACTTTGCTATTGAATTCCTTAAAAAATGAAGTGCACCCATGGCCTTTTTATAACACCTCTTTGAGGTATTGTGCAGCATCTTATAGTGTGGAAAGAGGCTAATTAGGGCATTTTTAGGTCTTTGACCAACCACCCAGTCGGATCCAGTCCAGATTTGAGTGTCAAATCAACTTGGAAGTTGAACCAGAAGTGGGTGGGAGGCCGACCACTCTCATAAATGCATCGTTCTTAGATGTGCACGGCTTTTAGCAACCACAGTCGTGCATCGGGAACATGTGCGCTTTTGCTACGTTTATTTTTTGCGCATGTGCACGCGCGTCCTGTGTAGTCATAGCACACTTTAATTTTGTCACTGGTTATATAGTTTTTGACCCTTTGGAAATGATTTTGTGGTAATTTTGGTCCATGGGTGACCTCATAATTGTTTGACGATGCCGGATTCTTGTAACCATTTGCGAACGAAATTTCAGTGATAACAGTCTCGGCTGTCATTATTACCAGATTATATAGTTGATGTAAGATGCTTCATTGATTATTTAATCCAATTTCCAGGTGGAGTTGATCAACCTTGGGCAAAGTCATGTATCTTTCAAAAGATGTTAAACCAGATTTCAAATTTCAATTCAGGTCCCCAGTATGGTTGCCAAAAAAGTTGACGCTTGAATCCATCGGGACCAAAACGACAACCTCACAGGGATAAAAATCCCCTTGTGTTTTTATAGAGGTGGTACTCCTCTTTGTTTCAATATTTTCTTGAAATTCTAGATTTTTTAAAATAATATAGGACCTTGAGGAAGTTCGTTGCAATATTCAAAGAAATATAAAGATTGTAGAAAAATAAAAAAATAAATAAAGGTTTTGTTTTTAAAGAGAGTTCCTGAGAGACGACTAGGAACCTCACACATCATATACTTGAAAAAGATAAACAAAATTTCCTCACATCCATCATAGTTAAACTAGAGATTTATGATCATATAAAATAAAATAAGATGGTTCGCATGCATAAGAGAACTTTAATAGAGTAAACACAGGGGGAGATGAAATAAAGATAATCATAGATCAATCTCAAATATTTTATACTCAAAACTCAGAGTTATAAAATACAGTCAAAATTGATCCCAAAATAGTTCTCTTGGGATTTTTGAAAAATATAGAGTCGGTTACAAAGCTTTGAAATTTAAATGCATTTGTCCTTAGGACTGGGATTGGGGCTTCTGCGAACCATAAAGAAAATATAAACAAGAAGTAGGTTGTGGAAAGAATATGGTGGGCGATGATAGAGAAGAAAGACCTGGAAAGAAGACAGGGAGAAATTATCAGATTTTAGTTAAACCTTTCTAGTCAAAGAAGCAGAGTAAATGGATGAAAAACTGATAAAGAAAGCAAGATATGATCAGCATGAAATTACTATGATGGTCTCTCCTCTTTTCAGTTGCTTGTTGTTGTCCTTTTATTGTCTTCATTGATGGTTATAGGAACCGTCTTAGTTGTTGCTTCTTGCCCTTCTTTGGTTAATCAGTCAATTTCCATTTTAAACCAATCTTCAATGTAGTTTTTCATTGGTGCAACGTTTATTTCAGGCATGATTTTAATGTTGAATAATTCACCTTCCAAGTCTCTTAAGTCATGATAAATGCCATGTATTTCCTCTTCAATATCTTTATTTTTCATGGAATAATCAACTAGCCAATTGTTCATTTCTAGATGAACAAGTTACTAAATCTTATCAAAAGCATGTGCTCTACAAAGATTTTGTTAGGATCAGTGATCAGGGGATCAAATTTTGCTCAATTTTCAAAGTGCTTGGAATGAAATGAAAACAGTGCCATTACGTCTGTCTCGTCTTCCTGATTTCGGCGGTATATTTACTTTGTCAAATGGACATCGTATGAAGAAGATATCGCGATCTGTTCGCCAAGCCAAACAGGCAAAAATTTGATGTTGACTGTACCAGTCCGTACGGTCTGACGTGGCAGGGTCGTACAGGTCATACGGTGATGATGTGGCAGTTGTTTATTGGTTGATTTTTGGCGAGTCGGGTGTTGACATGTGTCCGGTTGGTGGCAAATGATATGAGGACACGTGGCCCAATCCATGGGCGCCACGTGTCCCCCTCATTATTTGGTTTATGTGTTATATAAAATATAATGGGAGTCCGTGGGGTTCGACCCCCGGACCTCCCCTCCTATGTAAAGACTTCACAACCTTCCGCTAACCACTATGTCGGCTTTGTTCCTTGTTTCATATATCCACTAAACTTGATTGTTGTATTCAATGGAAAGGGGGGCGGGCCGAGGCTTAGCCCCGACCCGTGGTTTCATACCACAACCTATGACCATGTTATATGTAATATAGCCGCCCGTTTGGTATGCGCGTGCAATTTGAAACTTAACCCTTGGTCATATAAACGTGTGCCATATGACTTGGAGTGAAGGGTTAGTTGCACGGTTTGGTAACGACCTAACCACCTTTTCCTAGCGCGTGGTCATATGCTCTCATACGCCCAGGTGCCGAGGCGGTTAGGGGCTGGCGCGCCCTTAACCGTCCTACAGTTTGCACCATTGGCGCGGTTGCGCCTGGTGCTGGGTTTTTGCGCTTAAAAGAGCGTGTGAGCCAGGTTCATTCAAGGAGGGTGCAAATTGTAGAACCAGAGACATCAAGCTTGAAGGAGGGACTTCCAGGAGGCCTATCTTTCTCATTTTTCGACCGATTGAGGTGCTGAAAGAGCCCAAGCAGGGGTTTTGGGACGCTGGGAAGCCATTGGAGCAGTCATTTTTTCAGTTTGAGCATTGTAAGACATGTTTTTGAGCACTTTTTGAGCAATTAATAATAATGATCCATTGGAAGCTGGACCAAGAGATGTAGCCCATAAGAGGGGTGAACTCCTTTATCAATTGTTGTGCATATGTGTTTATGTTCAATGATTATGCTTTTGTCTATGTGTAATTTGCATAAGTAATCCTTTAATTTATGTGTTGCAAACTGATCCATTTGCTTTAAACACATAACATTTCACTTGCAATAATTTTTCAAGTTTTTCAAGTCTT
>JZKD02S0844061.1:119847-133123 GCA_000966675.3 Picea glauca | reverse complement strand
TTAACCCTTGGTCATATAAACGTGTGCCATATGACTTGGAGCGCAGGGTTAGTTGCACGGTTTGGTAACGACCTAACCACCTTTGCCTAGCGCGCGGTCATATGCTCTCATACGCTCAGGTGCCGAGGCGATTAGGGGCTGGCACACCCTTAACCGTCCTACGGTTTGCATCGTTGGCGCGGTTGCGCCCGGTGCTGGGTTTTTACGCTTAAAAGAGCGTGTGAGCTAGGTTCATTCAAGGAGGGTGTGAATTGTAGAACCAGAGACAACAAGCTTGAAGGAGGGACTTCCAGGAGGCCTATCTTTCTCATTTTTCGACCGATTGAGGTGTCGAAAGAGCCCAAACATGGGTTTTGGAACGCTGGGAAGCCATTGGAGCAGTCAATTTGTCAGTTTGAGCATTGTAAGACATGTTTTTGAGCACTTTTTGAGCAATTAATAATAATGATCCATTGGAAGCTGGACCAGGAGATGTAGCCCATAAGAGGGGTGAACTCCTTTATCAATTGTTGTGCATATGTGTTTATGTTCAATGATTATGTTGTTGTCTATGTATAATTTGCATAAGTAATCCTTTAATTTATGTGTTGCAAACTGATCCATTTGCTTTAAACACATAACATTTCACTTGCAATAATTTTTCAAGTTTTTCAAGTCTTCTTTAATTTTAGATCAATCAGATCCCTTTATCTTTTCAACATACTTTAAGTTCACATTGTTGAAATGGCTTGAAAACTCGTCAATTTTATTTATGTTTCTGAAAATGAAATCTCCAATCTTCCATGGCAAGGGGATAAATTGTTTTTTTCTTTTTTCATGGAAAAAATGTAGCGAGAAGTTGTATTGCATTGCCACCTTTGTAATAAATAATTTGTCATATACATGATACGGAAGAAAAGAAGGATTTTCTTTGGAACAAAATATCCTTATGACATTCTGATTTTCCAATTGTTCTATCGTTCCCTTTTTCTCTAAGAATCTGTTAGCATGGTCAAATATCCTTGAACTATCTTCAACCAACAATAGCCTTTTGAAGACTGAGACAAAATCATTGTAAACTTAATAAAAATACAAAGGGGTCTTATATCTCCACAGTCCCTGATACTAGAAGGTAACTGGATCTATTTCACAGTTCACCCTCTTACTTATGGTCAAGTTTGGAAATTGACAACAATATAATATAGAAAATACTAGATAGGAAGCCATAAATATTTTTTTGTCCCTTTTATAATGTGATAGTTGGGATGAGATTTCAATAGAAATCAATTTTCCCCAGTCAAAGATGCCCTATTATTTCACTGTAAAATATAAAATATATAAAATCATGCGAGAGATAGTAGCAGTGCTTTCCTGACCTGTCAACCTGGTGAACAACCACCCAATTTCTCGAAAGGGTTTTTTAAAAGAGTCAGCATGGATCTTGGTTATGTCTTCTAGAATAGATGCAAGATTCTCCAAATATTCAAGTAGGAGGTCAAGGCCATTGTTAGGTTTCTTCAAAAAATATTCGCGGTCTTCTCCTTTGAAGGTAAGTGTCAGCTCTGGGAGCTTCAACATATTGCGAAAAACTTATGGTGAAAGGGAAATCAGAGAATGATCTTGGAGTTGTATAATTCTCTAGCTTGGCAAGTACTTCTCCAAGCACCATGCAACAAGTTCTTTACATTCAAAAACCTCAGGAACACACCCTGCGTGAGCAATTTCAAATGCTCAAATTACGTCTTTATGTGCAGGAGGAGAGGAATAATATGAATATGCTCTGGACCACTGAAATTTATGGTCTTCACGACCAAAGATATTTAAAGTATCACCACAAAACTGTTGTCTAGCTACTGCTGCCATTAGGTTGACGGGAGTATTTTTTTCAGCTGGATAATAACTTGAAATAAATCTTTTCAGAGAGATGAAAATAATATAATCCCTTGGAAAATGGCGATTTAATGGGATTTAATGAGTATTCTCCTTGAGTATTTCGCCATTAATGACGATCCTTTTGGAGCTTGGACAATCAATTGTTAGCATTAAACAACACTTCATGCATATTGGGAAAAGCACGAGAATGGTGGAGACGAATGAGAGCAATTTTGAAAATGAAGCTTTCCCTGAACCCGCCAACCTAAGAACCCGGCAAGCTGCGGTTATGGATGATCAAAAATAGGTTAAGTATAGAAAGGCGTTCGGGCGGACTTGCATGCAAGAGAAATAAAATACTTTAGGAGCTCGAGACCCGCGACAAATCGGATGGTCATAATGTAGATTCTGGAACTTTGGGTGCAAAGTGGAGATCATGGAACTTGGAGAATGAATGCTCGAACCCACGAAGTTGAAAAAAAATGGCTAAGTATAATGTAGCAAGGTGGTCGGTCGAACTTATGACATAGAAAATTGGATGGGGATGAAGGTCCACCAACCTGCCTACCTGCCAACCCACCGATTTTTGAAATACGACTAAGTATGGTAACTAGAAAGGAATAGAATAAGGGAAAAAGGAAAGAGGGAAACAAGGGTAGGTATAGAAGAGAGAAAAGAAATGGAAAAAAATAAGTTGGAAAAATAGAACAGGGAAGGAAATTTCAGAAGTAGGAAATGATCTCAATAGTCTCCCACAATGGTTCCAACATGAACTAGACTTTTTTTTTCTTTTTTGAGTACTACTCCCATGAGATTATTACTCATCGTCGATTATTACTGTGGTGATGGAATCTTCAAATTCCTTCTAGATGAAAATATGTATAAATTTTGTTGGCTAAATACAAAAGTTAGGGTTTGCAGGGTCGTGGAGACAAAGGAGTGTCAGGTGTTACAACTCTTCGATATACTTGTTGGGTCCAAAAATAGTACTTGACACAATATCTTAGGGCATTATCTAAGGAGGCTCAACCTTGCGCTTAGTGGTATGACCTGACTACCCAGGTACTAGAGAGTGATCTCCCAAGTGTTATTCTCGGTGTACTATAGCAACAATACGACCAATTGGTTGTTCTACGCTTGGTTTTAGGTATACCCAGGGGACTTTTGATATACATGAGGGTACACATAAGTGAGATTCCATACGCATGTATTGTCTAAGGTGATACTACTTGAAGGGGTACCAATGGGGTTACAAGGGTTTCCAACAACATGACACCACTTGTATTTCCTACGTGTTTTCTTCCCCAACCACATTTTTACATGTTGAATGATAGATCGTTGTGTTATTTAAAGACATTATAACACATCTCTGGCTTGAAAACAATTATACTAAAATTTGGAGGCGTGTTGGCTCAAGAAAGAGCTATGATACCACTTGTAGTGTTTGTTAACCCTTGAAAATTGAAACACAACCAGGTATATAGAAAATATAATTGCATATTAACGAAAAAAGAGACATTAAGATAAAATCTATAAAGACACCCTTGTATATTGATAATGCGAAGAAAAATACAATGTTCAATTGCCTCTCAAGGTGGGGCGACCTTCCACTAAGCAGAGCTACAAATACACAACGCAAGACAAACATTCCATAGTCACATATCTCTTTAAATAGATTTTCCATAGAAAAAACCATGACTAATTGTGGTCTCATCACTAATGGGTACAAACTACTTAGTGGGCATTTTATAAAGTGGACCCTTTTACATTGAATAAATATCCACTACTATCCAATGGGTCTTATTCAAAGAGGATGACCATATACAATAATTAACTAACTCCTATGTAGTCTAAAGTAGGGAGGTTAGGATAGGACCCTAACATAGATGGACGTTACACGTCTACTCCAACTATTAGACTTCAAAACGAAGGCTCCTTGTACTTTCATGGGAAGGGAACCTCCTTTTATTCACTATTTTGCCTACTTGGCCCCATTCCCAAATATTTGTTAATGAATGTCTTTGATGCGATGATTTTGCTTTAGTTCCATAGTTTATTAGTTTGTATAACTTTAATGGTTAACATTTATTTTGCTTTGAAAGATATTGATTTTATCGATGAGTCGGGTTGATCCTTAATGATAGGGTCCCTTCTTTCGACGCAAACACTATTCTTGTTAGGGTCCTACCCTAACCCCCTTACTTAGATACTTTATTAATGTATGATGCCACCTTCCTTGCATAAGGCCCATTAAATAGTTAGTTAACAGTCACTCATTGTAATAAATGGTTCTTTTTAGTAATAAGGCCCAAATTAGTTGGTTGACCCTCATTATAAGGGGCCCATAGGTAGATAAGATTCTCTATGGATAGTTATATATTGAGTAGAACATTATGTATTGTTTTGTCAAGAATTTTTATTGTATTTGGAGCTTTTCTCTTGAAGGTTTCCCCCTTGAAGAGGCAAGTGAACATAGTGAAAGTTTTAAACCTGTGAATTAAAACTATTCTTAAATATTCTTAAGAAAAATAAAAATTAATCAATGGCTCATACACGTAGTACACAAATATTTGTGTTGGAAACCCTTAACCGAGAGAAAACCAACCTTCCTTGGTGCAACACTTATCAACTCTTCATTGTATTAATTTCACCATTCATAATACAATATATACAATATTTTAGGTATTATGCAGCTTCCAAAACCCTAATTCGTTCACCCAGATTAGATTACAACCACAATCCCTTAATCCTATATTAAATTAGAAACTAACTAAAAATAGCGAAAACCATCCAAAAAAAAATTCAAGGCGCTACACCTAACCCCATCGGCTCAAGGTGTTGTCCTTCTCCTAACATGGGGGCCAAGGCCTAGCCCCCCTGCAACCCCCCCAAGCACACCTGGCACAGGCATACACCACTATTGTCGAAGGATATTGTCAAAATCCAACGCACCCCCCCCACCACCACCACCACATGCAAAGAATATAACATATAACTCTCTACTGGTATCTCTCCTTTCTCTTGTGTTGTTGAGTTTTGTACTACATTTTATGTGATTTATATAAAGTTTTGGGGTTAAGTACACTTCAATTCCAATATGACTCATAGATGCTAACTATTAGTGCGCATCTCTCTTATCGTTGGGGAGTTTAAGACCCAGGGTTCGTCAAGATTTGACCAACAAAACCCCAAGGAGTTGACATATTCAATCTTCAGTTAAGGACCAAAGAAGGTCTCACCCAAGACACCATAAGAATCACAGAGGCGATTTAGTCTTGTGCAAGATGAGAAGGGATGGTGTATAGAAAGAAACCTCTTGGACATACATACATTCATTGATGCATGATAAAATACACAATAATAATCATTAACCATTAAGACATTTATTCATTCAATAAGCAGATTGTAGAGAGAAAAGGACTTTGTATTATATTCATTAGCTTCCAAAATGCATATAGAAACAGACTCATATCACATAGAATTGTGCTATGTGTTATGTTTGATTCAACAGTCATTACCTTCAACTGCGCCATGCACCATGTTCTCTTTTCTTCCTTCCTACATAAATCTGACTCTATTATAGACTCTTACAAAACTCATACAAAAATTAGACAAAATTAAACATGGAACTCTCTCTTTCTGTTCCATTCGACTCTTTGTCACAAACATGCATTCTTTGTTCTGATGCTCTACTCTATTCAGACTTAATCTCCTAATTGTTCTCCTCCACTCTCTTGAGTGAATGCTAGACTCGCACGCTCTGCCTATCCGGATGTAGCCCCTAAATCTTCCTTGAGTGTGGAAATACTAACTAACTTTCCAGCTCATCCATGTCTTTTCCCATGATCATTTAGGTTGTTGTCCTACTTAAGTACAAAATATGCCTGAAGATATGCTTAGATTCACTACAAACGGTCTTCTTGATTCCTTCTGTGCAGTACAGAACTAGGTTGGCATGCAATATTCCTTTGGCCAACACTATTATTGATCCTTCCTTGCACCATACAATGTATCTTTGTGGGTGTGTGCACAACTTCCCCAAAACCTTGGGTGCCAACAGGGTCCCAACATTATTAGTTGTTTCGTCCTCAAGTCAATGACATTGTTGCATTAGTAGGATTCTGGAATGAATGATTGAATTGGACTAACTAAGGTGTCCATATAGTGCTTGAGTAGGAGAAAATCATCGATTTTGGCTATGGTTGCAGTCGTTCTTGAGGAAGGGAAAATCATCAGTCTGGGTTGTGGTTGTAGCCCGACACAAGTATTGGAATGAGGAGAGCAACCCAAGGGGTTAAGGATGGATTTGGGATTCATTCATATGGGTTCTTGACCTCTCACTTCTCAATATCATTATGGATGCTCACAGAGTAGATGTCTTTCAACGTGCAATCCAAACTGTCAACCAAAAAATGGCCAAAACCCTCCTTCGAGACTCGACCAACCCACCATGACGCATGTAAAGGCTCAGCCTAGGGTGATTGTTCCATCATCAATGACCACCATCTTCCTCTTGTCTCATTCATTCTTGTTTATAGCAAGGAAGATGTGATCAACTGCAACCAATAAAGGGGGCATCTTGAAGAATCAAACTATCGGTGTCAACAAAGGTGTTGATCCATGGCGACCAGAGCACCAAGTCTAGGTTCAAGGAGTTATCCTACCATAGAAGCATCGAAGCACAGTTCAAAGAACTGTTTGGTGATCATATGCATGCCATTGGTGAACTATGGGTTGGCTCCCCTTCCCATTAGTTACACTCAAAGTTGTAATTGGTGTGAGAAGGAAACCTTAGGACTTTGGGCCGCCTATGTGGACTGTGAGCCATAGGAAACAATTTTTCAATTGGAAGGGGCCATGGGCATTGGGACTTTGTTGTGGAACTAAAATTCCTGCTACAGATCATGCTCATGGAAAAAAAGTCATGGAAGATACTAACTAGCAACCTCATGTGAGACTAGCAATGAGGAATCAATGACTCTCTATAAATGAACTATCATGGGCATATGGGGTATAAATAGTCAAGACTGTGGTCAGGATCTTGTGTGATGCCACCAATTTTTTGTCATTTTTGAACTCTGATATGATTGTATGAAGTCACCCCAATCCCTTTGGGCATCATCTATGGGAATTCTAATGGTATCGATCCGTCGTATTAATGATGTGCATTTTAGAGTGTGTGGTCATAACTATTTGTGTACCCTGACATTGTGTGATCTAGATGAATTGGATTTCTTGACCCTTGAACGTTTCCAAGTGTCGTGTAGTCCGTACCTCTCCCATGTGATCCCGTTGTCATGTCTAGTACCTTGTACGCTACTCATAACTTCGCTCGTTGAATGAAATCTACAAAATCTATGGACTCGTCATCTTGTCTTGTCCATCATGTGTGACCGAAACATGTCTTTTCATGGCAATGAATGTGTAATTATACATATCCTTCACCTGCCTATATAGCTCCTACGCTACACTAATTCTTGAATTGTTTTGATCCTTCAAAGTGCATTCTATCCCTGTGGGCCATAATGCACCTTTATCATGCTTCCATTAATGAGTCCCTTGAGCGGTTGACCCTATAGTGTGGCCAATTTCGCTACTCCAGCTTCACTGATGTATACCAAGCAAAATGGTCCCAACTACCACATGCACAACTTACCATGGTGTTTGAGGAATTTGCTATCATATAGCAACGCCAAAGAACCTGGTTGTAGAGTTTTTTGTCGAATGTTATCATCATTCCATGCTTTATGTCTTTGATTTTAGACCAATTGGTTGTATCCCTCCATGAGACGGTCCTCTTCTAGTTCCATAAGGTCATCCATCCGTTGCTCAAATAATTGTTCATAGGACATCTGGGTAGCATTACAATCCACAAACTTTGAACAGCAAACTCTAATGGCATGAAGAAATCCTTACCAGAGACCAACCTGAATGGAGTATGCTTAGTCAATCACTTACATGTGGTTCTATATGCCCATAGTACTGTTGGAATACGTTGATCCCAGTGATCGCGCTGCACATTATAAACATTGGTTAGGGTGTGCTCTAAAATGTTATTGAATTCTTCAGTTGCACCATTAGCTTGTGGGTGATAGGGGGTGCTCTTTTGGTGATGGATCATAAATTTTTGAGTGAGCACGTGGATAGTGTCATTCAGGAATTATGTACCTTGATCACTCATTAAAACTTTGGGCAGCCAAACCTTGTCATCACATTCTCAAATATGAAGTGTGTGGTTGTCTCAGTAGTGCGATCTTTGGCTAGTGTGGCTTTTGAAAAGTGCATAAAATATTTTGTCGCAGGAATAATGTAGCACACACAAATCCCACACACTGTGGGACTAATTGGTCCCACAAATTCAATATCCCTCTTGTCAAATGATTCCAATACTATGAATGAGAACAAGGGCAGTTCATCTTGTCGAGAAGGCTTTCTGATGCATTGGCACACGTCCCACTATTTTCAATATTCCTTAGCATCGAAAAATACTGACGGTAGTCATAAACACACATCAAATACCTTATGTGTCATTTCTTTATCGATGTTGTGTCCCCCTACAACACCCTTATGAGATTCATACAAAATCATGGCTCGTTCATGGTCCAAGAAACACCTGCGCAAAAGTCCATCAACACTAAGCTTGTACAGATGTCCAAGAATCAATTGATAGTTGACACTATAGGTCACCAATTCACGATGTTGTGTTTGCATATAATCGATTGGTGTTTGTCTGGTTGTGAGGTATTCTGCAATCTTGGCAAGTTGATCTAGGACTGCCTTGACTCTAAAGAGCTTTGCATCAAGAACGTCATCGACTAAGTTGTGACCTATTTCCCTGGACTTGATCCTTGAAAGGTGGTCTAGTCCTACATTATGTTTGTCTAACTTCTTGACTACTTCAAACTCAAACTCCTAGAAGAGAAAAATCCATCAACATATTCTCCCCCCCCAAGACTAGCTTTTTGACCAAATTCTTAAGTGTCAAATGGTCCATAAATAACTTGAACGGGGTACCTAATAAGTAGTGTTGAATCTTTTTCAGGGCATATACCATAGCCAGGCCCACGCGCTCTGTTGTGGAAAATAATTATTTTTTGAATCAAACAGCTTGTGGCAAGAAAAGCAAATTGGGTGATCAATTTTCCCTTTATTGGTTTGCATGAGTACTATGCTCAGTGAAATGGACGATGCGTCTACAAAATGGAAAATCTTCGTCCAATTTGGAAATACTAAAACCAACATTGTTACCAACCATTCATTCAATGTATATAATGCTTCTTGACATTCCTATGTTTAGAGGTACTTTGTGTCCTTGTGAAATTGTGTCTCGAGTGACATAGTGACCTTCGCATAGCTTTGAATGAGCCACCTATAATAACTTGTATGGTCCAAAGTGATGCACAATTCCCTCATCGATGTGGGGGCTACCATATCCAGTATTGCAACAATATTCACTTGATAAACTAACAACACTTCCTTGCATACGACATGTCCAAGAAATGTCCCAAATGGTGTAGGAAATATACACTTCTACAAATATAAGGAAATATACAGCTAGCGACACCTATCCAGCATCAATCTTAGAGCTTGAATACGTTCTTTTAATAGAATGAACACCATCCAATCATCTAGGAACACCTCCAAAAACTTATGGATAAAATATTTGAACGTTGCAACAACAATTCTGGAGAATACCACGGGCACATTCTTGAACCAAAAGGGCATCACCATGTAAGAAAATGAGCTTTGTTCCATCATGAACATTGTCTTAATCTTCTTTGGTAGTTCAAACTTGGTGATATCTTGAGAAGCCATCTATGAATGAGTAGGCCTCGTGTACACCCACATTCTCCAGTACTTCATCGGTAAATGGTGTAGGGAATAGATCACGTACACCAGTCACATTTAGGTTGCGTAGGTTGACACAAATCCTTATATCGCTTGTCTTATTTGGTTGCACCAACATTAGACTAATCCACTCACAATCTATCCATGGGAACAATGATCCTGGAATCCAACATTCGATCCATCTCCTTGCGCATTGTTGGGTATGTGTTATATTCTTTGCATGACTAGATTTAGTGTTTGTGTTGCGTTGAGCACAAGGGGGTTAGAAGGAGGGTGATAGCCCCCCCATACCTGGAATGTCATAGGGGGGTTCGGGGGAAGCGCCCCAAAAATTTTTCTTTTTGGCTTTTTTTGTATCTATTTTTTGGTGGTTTTTTGACATGTGGTTTTTGTCGATGGTTTTCTAATTCTAATTAAGGAATTATGGTTATTAACTAATCTAATTCAATGGATTAAAGGTTTTGGATATTGCGGGATCCTATATATGTATTGTATTGTAAACAATGAAGAGATGATGAATATAAGATTATATGTGCGACTCTAACATGTTGTTGGTTTTCTCGGTTTGGGTTTCTAGGGTAAAATATATGTGTAATGCATGTGTGTGCCATTATATATTTTATGTTTTTATTGAGAATATGTTTGCAACAATTAATTGTACAAAGTTAAAATCTACACACACCTTCTCATTATACTTGGGATTAATGTGATAGGGTCTCCTATTCATTGGTTTATCATGTGGCTTTAACTGAATTTTCATAGTGCCAAGGGATCCTGCGATCCACTTCATCTTAGAGAAGCTTCAGGAAAAAAGGTCTTCATAATATTTTAGCAAATATACCACTTGGGTTATTGTCTCTTTGTCCCAATAATCCTTGATGATGTCCATATTTGGTGCTTCTTTTTTTCCAATATTGTGTTTATTTTTCTTAATCGGGCGACCATAGTCTGACGCGGTGCTATTTGAAGCCTTTCCTTCGACCATGCACTCGCCCTCGGTTTCATTGATTTGTATTCCCCTGGGGTCGTCTTCAACAATGTCATTGCTTTCAATCTTTCGACAGTGTACCACCTCTTTCATTTTTTTCATTGACTTGTGATAGGCGCAGACGACCTTCCCCATGGCATTCTTTGGTTGACGATGAAAGATGAAATCTTTAATTCACATGAGGGCCTCCTTTTGTGCTAAGAATTTTATCATCAAGTTGAATGCCACACATAAATGTGTACTAACACTTCCCAAGTCCCATGTTTTCTTTCTTGTTTCCTCTTGGATGTACCAACTTCTAGGGACCATATCCATTGTATGGACAAACCGATGGAACCATTGGGTGTGAGGTATTTTCTTAGTCATCTAGCACCTCTTACAAAAGAAAATACGTTGTTGAGGGTCTTCGGTACCCTTATATTGATTTAACAACTCAAAGTCAATTGTGGGTTGGAACCTAAGATTTATAAACTCAACCACCTGCACCCATTCCAACATGTTCATGCGATGTGTTTCCCACCAATGTATAGGTTTTCCTCTAACGACTACATCCATGGTATGTACCCTTCAATTTTCTAGGACCACTTCCTCCATTTGTGCTAAGAATGTATCAACTAGACCAGTGCCATCAAACCTTGGTGCATCACATAACTCTGATATAATCTAGCACACTACCTTTGTAATCTGTGTTCACCTCCTAGTGGACGCTTCATACAACTTGAGTATGTAGGTTTCCACAGTTAGTCATAATGCTAGAAAACTTTCTGGATAAAAATTGCATACAAGGTATTGAAACGCCCAATGTTTCTAGTGGACACTCCACCCTTCATTGAGGACAAATGTAGCTAATATGTTGGAAAACATCATTGAGGTATGTATTTATATAAGAAGATTGGTAAGTAATAATTGAAGAGAGGCAAGAAGATTGCCTATATGTATGAATAAATAATAAGAAAGAGTCGTTGAGATTAGGTGATAAAGTATTAATTAAAGTAATAAAGTATTAATATATAAAATTCAACTAAGATGATGAGATAAACTAGTAATGATATTAATAAGATTTTTAATGTGAATAAAATAATAAAAGTAGTCGTTGAGATTAGGTGAAAAAATATATTAATGAAAATAATAAAGTATTAAAATAAGAAATTAAAATAAGTTATTGAGATCGATTAAAATAATAATAATAATAGGATTTATTTATTAAGGTGTGAGATTTAATATATTTAGTATGAGATAATAATAAAAGAAGATAAAGTGAATAGGTTAAAAGGATAAAACAATGAGACAAGAGGATTTGAGAGAGATGAAGAGTAAGATGCAAGGAAAAGAATCCATATAAGATGAGGAAAAGGATGGAGACAATGAGGCAACTGAAATCTAAATAGAGGAAGCCTAATGATCCAGGTGATGAATGGTGGGCTTCTAGGATTGACTAAGTTTGTATCCATCTTCACGATTAAAGTTAATAGGATGTTTTTCAATTTATTAACCTAATCAAAATCTACCTCTCTTTTACTTTCTTCACCTTTAAAGGGGTTTGTTATGAACAAACCAAAGGTACAACTATGGGGTCATCCTTATCCCTAGTAGTTGCTAATATATTTATGGAACATTTTGAGTCTTTAGCCTTAAACAACTTCCATCTCAAACCCAAATGCTCGTTCTAGTTTTTTGATGACACGTTTTTCATATGGCCTCATGGCCATTCCAACTTGATCTACTTCTTCAAGTATCTTAATAGCCTTTTCATTCACATCCAATTCACTATGGAAACTCAAAAGGACAACTCCATCCCCTTTTTGGATGTTCTTATCTCTAGTCTTCCTGATGGCTCCCTTCCCCACCAAGTCTATAGGAAGAAGACTCACACCGATAGATACCTTCATACTAGTTCCCATCATCTTCCAGCTCAAAAATCCATTGTCCTAAATATCCTGATTACTCAAGCCATTCGCATATTTGCCCCTCAATTTCTCGCAGGGGAAAAGGCTAACCTAACCAAATCCCTTTTGTCCAATGGCTATTATCTTTCTCAAATCAACCAATCCTTATGGTTGGTCAACAATCCTAAACAAAAAAATATCTTCATTATCCTCCCCTCCTTGTGCTCTCATCTCTCTTCCTTGTATCCAAGGAACCAACGATAATATCTGTTACCCATGATTTTGGTCATCATGATGGTGTACTCAGGCTCCTCATAAGAACTTTCTCTGAGAAAAGTGGCATTCATCTCTTCCCAGAAAACTTACTTTTGAAGAGAGTTCGCAGGTTGCCAATATAATAGGGTGTGAGAATGACCCATTCTCACAGGCTACCTTAAGCTAGGGTGCGAACTTCTCGCAATGTGCTACATAGCTAGGGCGTGAACTTGCTCTAAATCTTGGAAAAAGATGAATTCTCGATGGTTCTAGAAGGGAATCTTATAGAAGAATGGGTTGGCATTCTAATGGTTATCCTTGTACTGGATTCCATGATATTGGGGGATCATTCTTATCTAAGTAACCATCTCATTCTCTCCTATATATTGATGGAATTCTCATGGAAAAGGTTAAGCAAGATTCATTGGAGAATTGGTGAAAGAATTGT